>JBBBDQ010007244.1:0-30744 GCA_037127315.1 Ascarosepion bandense | reverse complement strand
CGCCGCCTCTGGGCGGGGGGCCGGGAAAAACAAAAGGAGCCCCCGGTAGAGTCTCCCCTCCCGCCGAAACGCCGGCCAAACATGAACAGAAGATGAGTTTTTCCCCCAAGAAGGTGGAAGAAATGGACGTGGAAAGGTCGGCGTCCTTAAAACGTGGGAGAGACGACGAAGAGGAGCATCATGAAAAACCCAAGAGTCGACGGAGGAGTAGGAGCGTGGAACGAAGAAAACACAGGGACAAATGCTCATCACTTCCGGTCTCCCCAATTAGGTGCTCCTACGCGCAGAAAGCCAGGAGCCTACCCTCTTCTCCACAGAAGGTGTCCCAGTCCCCGACCTTTGAGCTGACCCCCCTGAAAAGATCCACTACTCCCGCTCCCTCCCCTTCTCCCGTTCCTGCCCCTACCCGACATAAAAAGAAAATTCCCCTTCCGCATGGGGATGCCCTCATGAAAATCAACGAGAGTACTGTGTCAGAATGGTCGTCGCAGAGGAGAAATCCTACTGTCCGCTTCTGAAGCTCACTTCGGTCAAGGGACTATCCACGGACGACCCTAAAACTTTCTTTCCCAGGCCCTGAGGCTGCCAATTCGATACGTAACACAGGAGGCAACCTGAGGGTCTGGGACCACATAGCCCAGGTAAAAAAACATTACCCAAATATTAGAATGGTGCAGGAAGGCACTTCCAGACCAGTTAGAAAATGGCTAGAAATTGCGTTGGGAGGTTCCCCATTTTGATCCACCCATGCTTATAGGGTAATAAACCACCCTTACCCTACGGACGTCGGCGGTATTGTCCTGGACGGACGGATTACGTCCGATGTTGGTACAGGGTCCCTAGGACAGTCCGTCGGGGTCCCAGCCACCAGAGATTTTTTCCCGTATGTGATTAGTGCCGTTGTTTACGTTTTTTCTTTTTCAGATCTAAGAAATGTCTATTAAGATAGCCAGTTTGAATGCGTATGGCCTGAGGGATCGGGGCAAGGCGGCTCGCCTGCTTCGTGACCTCTTGTCGTACGGCGTGGATGTGGCCGCGATCCAAGAGACTCACTTTGTTTGCGAAGTCGACTCGTGTGTGCCGGATGACGACTTTGTCGTTTATTCAGCATGGGAGCTTATGGCCAGAGGTGTTTTTTGCTGGTTAAGCGTACCCTGGACGCGAGGGTTGACCTTGTCCATGTCGTGGTGAGGGCCGGCTGATCGTGGCCGATATTGCAGTGAAAAGCAAGTCGTTCCGGCTGATTGCGGTTTATGCGCCCAATGTTCAAGGTGAGCGTGTCTCTTTCTTTCGGCTGTTGGAGCCCTTCATGGTGCATTCAGTCATTTTGCCAATCTTAGTTGGGGACTGTACCATCCCAACTCCCAAATGGATAGAGGGAGGGGCGCTAGCGGGTGGAGTGGTGATCGTAGCCTGGTCAACTTTGTCGGCGATTTTGGTCTCGTCGATAGATACCGGGTCGATCATCCGGAAGGGAGCATGTGGACGTGGACGCGTAGTTGGCCCTCTACCCGCAGGATCATGGTGTCTGGATAGGGTGGTGTTAGTGAGAGAAGCCGACATAGACTTCTTAGGAATGTCCAACGTTCCACTGGGGCTACACGGATCACAAATCGTTTGTGCCCGTGTGGTGTTAGATTTTAGGCCATTAGTTGGCTATTGGAAGTTCAACCAGTCCTTACTGGACAGGCGGGACTTCGTGACCAGCTGACAAAACTAGTTCAAAGTGGTTAATTGGGCGAGTCATTGGGAGTAAGTGGTGGGTTAGTCTTATGACTCATTAGGTCTTTCGCTCAAATAGCCAGCGGCTCAACCTAGATAAGGCTGCGGAGGCAAAGACACTTAGAGCTAATTTCGCCTGGGCGGAGGCTGGTGGGGATTCCTTAGAAATAGCCTTAGCCAGGAGGCCCTGAGCGTCTGGACTAGCGGGCGCTAAGTACGGGCCAGGTAATTAGGGCTAAGTTAAGCAAGATGTCTTCCGAAGCTGTGAAAAATGGGCGGGAACTGCGCAAGGAAGAAATTCTGCCGAGCCGGCGACCGGTACATTCGAGAGGTACGCGACCCGGAGGACATCTCCTTAGGGTCGACCGACGACATGTGCGAGGCGTTCCGCAAACATTTGTATCATCGATTTCATCAAGGAGCCTGGTCTCCGTGACGAGGACTTTCGCAGCTATTTGGCTGACTTTCCTCGGCTTTGCCGGCTGAAGTGGTTGGCTATGAAGGGGAGATTACGGAGGACGAAATCTACGTGGCTTTGAAGAAGGTCGGCAGTGGCAAGTCGCCAGGTTTGGATGGTTTGCCCTATGAATTGTACTTGAGGATGTCGCACCTTTTTGTCCCGCTCTTGGCAGTCGTGTTCAACCAATTAACGGCAGGGGTCCATCCCCGGTCGGATCACCAGGGGCGGACGGCCGCTGTTGAGAAAAGGCAAGAAGGTTGGGAGGGAACTAGACGATTACAGGCCCATAACTCTGCTAAACACAGAGTTAAAAAGATTTGGCCAAGATCCTGATGAATCGCTTGCAGCTAGTTGCCGAGTCTCTGTTGGAACCGGATCAGACTTGTTCTGTGAAGGGGAGAACCAGAGCAACCTGTGTCCGATTCGCACGATCATAGAGGGTGTAGAAGACGACGACGAGGCCGCGCTGATCAATTTAGATCAGTCCAAGGCATTTGATAGGATTGACCATGGCTACCTGGCTGCTGTCCTGCAGGCTGATTCAAACCCGACTTCAGTCATGGATTGCCTTCACTGCTCCCCCGCTGTGGTACAGGTGAACGGGAGTTGTCGGGCGCTTTCAGTTGTCTAGGTCGGTCCGACAGGGTTGTCCACTGTCCTCTCCTTTATGTCTTGGCGTTGGAGCCCCTCCTTCGCCGGCTAAGGACGAGACGGGCAGTCCGGTCCTGCGTGGAATTGGTGTCCCGCGAGCTCGAGCCAGGGTTTCTGCGTACGCCGATGACGTAACGACCTTTTGTGTCCTCCTGCAGGGACATAGAGGCGGTACACCAGGCGCTTGTAACGTACGAGAAGGTGACAGGGGACAGAATTACTGCGACAGTCATCCGGCTTGTGGTTAGGTGCCTGAAGGAAAGCCCCGGGGCCCTTCAGCTGGACGGACGGGCCGGTCAAGCTCCGGAGTTTGGTTCGGTCCGGACTTACAGCTGGAGAAAACCACGAAGTACTGGCAAAGGTCGGCGCGTCGGTCAAGATTTACGTCGACGGGGTCTCTCCGTGAAGGGCTTGGCGGAAAACATACCTCTTCTGATCCTTTACCGGCTGTCAGTACTTCCCTTGTGACGATCATGAGAAGGCGCTCGAGCGTTTGCTATTCTCCTGTCTTTGGAGAGACGCAACACATGGTCGACAAAGGAGTCTGTTGCCTGTCCGTGTCAAGGGGGTCTGGGGATGCTACACTTGCCACGTGCTCGCTTCAAGGTTGGCATTCCTCAGGCGCGCGTTAGAGGAAGATCGGTTGCTTGCGGGGGTAGTGAGGGACACGTTCCCTTGCCTTACCATCACGCCCTCGACCCTATGGCTGACCGTCAGGGCCTTGGGTGTGACCGAAATTCCTCTCGAATGTCTGGCGGTCGGCAGGCCATTCCACGGTCCGCGACCTCACAGCCTAGGGAAAATCTTCTATCGGGATTAGTGGAGGGTGCCGTGAAGGATAAGCTGTGGAGTAAGCTCGGCATGTCGAGAGTGGAGTACCGCTCTCATTAGTTTTGGGCGCCAGGTGCAGATTGGCTCAGCAACTCTGAGTTTTCCTCACCTGGCGATTGGCTCGGAATGGTTTGTCTCTCAATGACAAGCGTTTCGCAATGGGCCTGGCGGATTTGCCAGATTGTGAACGTTGCAACCTTGGAACCAGGGAGACGTCTGCGCACGCCTTCTTCCATTGTTCGCGCGTTCGCCCGTTGTGGGCGCGTGTCGGCGAGTTGACTGCTCGTATCGCGCCGCGGGAGCTCGTGCTCGGCTGCGCATACGCTGTGGACAATGTGTTGCCCCCCGTACTCTGAAGCGGATGGTGTTTCTGACGCTGCTGGCTTCGGCTAGAATGGTGATATGACGACGCGACTGGAGGAAGCTGCGGGGCGGTCGTTCCCGGATCAGGATCTATCCGATATTTTGAGCACCAGCTCAAAATGAAGATTAGAACTGAACGGAAACGGCTGCACCCGACAGACTTTTGCGAAAGGTGGATACATGCAGCGAGCCTGGTTCGTGTGACCGGGCTGCCTTGATTTTCTTTTTTAGATCTGCTAATCACATCGGGGGGATTTTGGAACCCTCCCGTGGTTAAGGTAGATATTCTTTGTGTACTAGTTAATGTGAGTATGGGTTGTCCTAGCCTGTTCCCCGGCTCCAATACTTTTTGTTATGATCCAGTTCGAGATCCCCCTTTGTCCATCGTTATTTTGTCCCGTTTTACTCTCGGCTGGGTCAGCCTTAAGAATTCCCCAGTCCAATTTATTTTAACCTGCTTCTCCTTCCTGTAGAAAGAGAGTTACTTGATTTTGCCTTTTTAAGGCAGAATACAGTGGCCTCTTTAATTATGAGGGTGTGTTTCTTGGCCTTACTAACACCATGTATATGATGTTCATTTGAAATTGTTTTTAGTTTGGGGTTTTTTGTTTCTTCATTCCCCTCTTCCCATCATGTCATTTCATGCACAAATTTTTAAATCTATTTTTTGTATTATATTTGTAAATAGTCACAAATTTTTATGTACATTTGGGGCGTTTTGTAGGTCCCTGGTATGGTTTTTGCGGTATTTTGGTGTACGATATGTATGGAGTGTTGATGGACAAATTTCTATGGTGATTGAGAAAATTGTAACGTATGTATGGGTCGAAATCCGATTAGCTAGGTATAAGATAGTGTACTGAAGACCACCCGTTTTGTTCCCTCCCCATTTTTCGGCCTTGTGCCATAATTCTTTGTATTTAAAGAATAAATAAAACTAGCCATCCCCCCCAGACTTTTGTTTGTGTGGTGTTTGCAAAAATCAGAGTGGCTTTTGTTCCACCGTGATATTAGCTATCAATTTGGTTTTTGGGTTTGCTTGTGCATTCCAAGCCCGAGTTTATTGCTCGGGCCAGCGCAAAGTAGCGTTTCACAACGCGAAACACCGGATTGCAACTACCCGGTGTCGGCCACTTTGCGGGCAATGGCCTGTAATAGGCCGGAAGAAGTCGGCTCTCCCACCACGGCCTCGGTGGGAGGGAAAGAGGGAGACTGGAGTTTACCACCTAGGATCGACCCCTCTTCGGAAGTATCAGCAGCATCCTCTTATACCTTCACCTCTGGGTGGAATGGAGGTAGAATCACTACTAAGGGAGAGGAGTACTACGCTCAAATGGTTTGAAGTACGCGGAATTTATCAAGGAAGCAGAACTGGTTTCGGTCCCTGAACAAAGCTGGCCCTAATAGAAACGCCCGTATCATTACCCTGATAACAAAAGACCTTAAATCACATAAGCTAATTGGGGTCCCCAGGGATTCTTTTGAAGAAAGTATTAAAGCATTGAACATCAAAGCCAGGGCCGTAGCGAGGAGGGGCGGTGCCATGTGGGACGTCCTGCTTGGATCTGCAGGAGGCGAAGGCCCTAATGGGAGTAGTCATGGAAACTAAGACTCTCCAAATCCATGCACGGAGTATATGGGCACTAAGAAACTCAAAATTACCCTGCATGGCGTCCCAATGGACATCGCCGAGGACCATATCGGTGCCTTTTTTGCCGGATATGGCAAAGTGTCAGAAGTCTCCTCGCTACGGTCAAAGGCAGGCTTCTTAACGGGTGACATGACCCTCCAAGTGACCTTGACGAAGGAGAGGATTGAAAAGATCCCCAACATCATTACTTGCAGGGGTCGCAAGATATTCGTGATTGTGGAGGAAGAAAGCCGGCCTGTTGGGTCTGTGGGGCGGCGGAACATGTTGCCAAGACTTGCCCGACTAAGAACCCGCCCCCAAAGGCCCAAACAGCCAAGCAGCCGCAGCAAGAAGAAAAGGCAGGGGGAAAGGAGACGACTAAGCCTGCAACACCAACTCCAGCTCAGACTGGCAATAAGGAGGGCGAGTGGCAGGTGGTCGGTAGAAGGAAGGCAAAGACTCCTTCTCCGGCAAAGACGTCGCCACCCGTCAAGACGCCTCCAAAACAGACTCCGGCAAAAGCAGCATCCCCGGCTAAACAGAAGGCGTGCCTGGCAAAAGCGCCGCCTCTGGGCGGGGGGCCGGAAAAACAAAAGGAGCCCCCGGTAGAGGTCTCCCCTCCCGCCGAAACGCCGGCCAAACATGAACAGAAGATGAGTCTCTCCCCCAAGAAGGTGGAAGAAATGGACGTGGAAAGGTCGGCGTCCTTAAAACGTGGGAGAGACGACGAAGAGGAGCATCATGAAAAACCCAAGAGTCGACGGAGGAGTAGGAGCGTGGAACGAAGAAAACACAGGGACAAATGCTCATCACTTCCGGTCTCCCCAATTAGGTGCTCCTACGCGCAGAAAGCCAGGAGCCTACCCTCTTCTCCACAGAAGGTGTCCCAGTCCCCGACCTTTGAGCTGACCCCCCTGAAAAGATCCACTACTCCCGCTCCCTCCCCTTCTCCTGTTCCTGCCCCTACCCGACATAAAAAGAAAATTCCCCTCCCGCATGGGGATGCCCTCATGAAAATCAACGAGAGCATTGTGTCAGAATGGTCGTCGCAGAGGAGAAACTTACTGAAACCGCTTCTTAAGCTCACTTCGGTCAAGGGACTATCCACGGACGACCCTAAAAACTTTTCCCAGGCCCCAGGCGTCATTACCCTGATACGTAACACAGGAGGCAACCTGAGGGTCTGGGACCACATAGCCCAGGTTAAAAAACATTACCCAAATATTAGAATGGTGCAGGAAGGCACCCCCGAATTAAAGAAAATGGCTAGAAATTGTGCTGGGAGGTTCCCCATTTTGATCCACCCATGCTTATATAGGGTAATAAAACTCACTTACCCTACGGACGTCGGCGGTATTGTCCTGGACGGACGGATTACGTCCGATGTTGGTACAGGGTCCCTAGGACAGTCCGTCGGGGTCCCAGCCACCAGAGATTTTTTCCCCGTATGTGATTAGTGCCGTTGTTGCATGTTTTTCTTTTTCTTTTTCAGATCTAAGAAATGTCTATTAAGATAGCCAGTTTGAATGCGTATGGCCTGAGGGATCGGGGCAAGGCGGCTCGCCTGCTTCGTGACCTCTTGTCGTACGGCGTGGATGTGGCCGCGATCCAAGAGACTCACTTTGTTTGCGAAGTCGACTCGTGTGTGCTGGATGACGACTTTGTCGTTTATTCAGCATATGGGAGCCGGCGGGCCAGAGGATGTTTCTTTGCTGGTTAGGCGTACCCTGGACGCGAGGGTTGACCTTGTCCATGTCGGTGCCGAGGGCCGGCTGATCGTGGCCGATATTGCAGTGAAAAGCAAGTCGTTCCGGCTGATTGCGGTTTATGCGCCCAATGTTCAAGGTGAGCGTGTCTCTTTCTTTCGGCTGTTGGAGCCCTTCATGGTGCATTCAACACGGCTAATCTTAGTTGGGGACTGGAATGCCATCCTAACCCCCAAATGGGATAGAGGGAGGGGCGCTAGCGGGTGGAGTGGTGATCGTAGCCTGGTCAATCTGGTCGGCGATTTTGGTCTCGTCGATAGATACCGGGTCGATCATCCGGAAGGGGAGCATGTGGACGTGGACGCGTAGTTGGCCTTCTACCCGGGTATCAGCGTACCTGGATAGGATGTTAGTGAGAGAAGCCGATATAGACTTCTTAGAATGTCCAACGTTCCACTGGTTAGGCTACACGGACCACAAACTCGTTTGTGCCCGTGTGGTGTTAGATTTTAGGTCTAGGTTGGCTGGTTATTGGAAGTTCAACCAGTCCTTACTGGACAGGCGGGACTTTCGTGACCAGCTGACAAAACTAGTTCAGCGGGCGTTAACTGGGCGAGTCATTGGGAGTAAGTGGTGGGTTAGTCTTAAGGACTCCATTAGGTCTTTCGCCACCAAATATAGCCAACGGCTCAACCTAGATAAGGCTGCGGAGGCAAAGACACTTAGAGCTAATTTCGCCCGGGCGGAGGCTGGTGGGGATTCCCTAGAGATAGCCTTAGCCAGGGAGGCCCTGGAGCGTTCGACTAGCGGGCGCTACATGGGTCAGGTAATTAGGGCTAAGTTAAGCAAGATGTCTTCCGAAGCTGTGAAAATGGGCGCGGGAACTGCGCAAGGAAGAAATTCCGCCGAGCCGGCGACCGGTACATTCGAGAGGTACGCGACCCGGAGCCCCAGGGTCGACCGGGACGACATGTGCGAGGCGTCTCGGCAGCATTTGAACACCGATTTACCAAGGAGCCTGGTCTCCGTGACGAGGATCTTCGCAGCTATTTGGCTGACTTTCCCTCGGCTTTTGCCGGCTGAAGCGGCTAGTTGCGAAGGGGAGATTACGGAGGACGAAATCTACGTGGCTTTGAAGAAGGTCGGCAGTGGCAAGTCGTCAGGTTTGGATGGTTTGCCCTATGAATTGTACTTGAGGATGTCGCACCTTTTTGTCCCGCTCTTGTCAGCGTCGTGTTCAACCACTGGTTTCGGCAGGGGTCCATCCCCGGTCGGATCACTCAGGGGCGTGATCACGCTGTTGAGAAAAGGCAAGAAGGTTGGGAGGAACTAGACGATTACAGGCCCATAACTCTGCTAAACACAGAGTTAAAGATTTTGGCCAAGATCCCGACGAATCGCTTGCAGCTAGTTGCTGAGTCTCTGTTGGAACCGGATCAGACTTGTTCTGTGAAGGGGAGAACACCAGAGCAACCTGCACTTGATTCGCACGATCAGAGGGTGTAGAAGACGACGATGAGGCCGCGCTGATCAATTTAGATCAGTCCAAGGCATTTGATAGGATTGACCATGGCTACCTGGCTGCTGTCCTGCAGGCTGCCGGATTCAAACCCGACTTCAGCCGCTGGATTAGCCT
Organism: Ascarosepion bandense; assembly: GCA_037127315.1. Lineage (NCBI taxonomy): Eukaryota > Metazoa > Mollusca > Cephalopoda > Sepiida > Sepiidae > Ascarosepion > Ascarosepion bandense. Next base: position 21,745 of record JBBBDQ010007244.1, on the reverse strand, counting down.
TCTGTATCGCTCCCCCGGGCTGTGGTACAGGTGAACGGGAAGCTGTCGGGGCGCTTTCGCGCTGTCTAGGTCGGTCCGACAGGGTTGTCCACTGTCTTCTCTCCTTTATGTCTTGGCGTTGGAGCCCTCGCTGGCTAAGGGACGAGACGGGCAGTCCGGTCCTGCGTGGGAATTGGAAGTCTCCTGGCGGAGCTCGAGCCAGGGTTTCTGCGTACGCCGATGATGCAACGACCTTTGTGTCCTCCCGCAGGGACATAGAGGCGGTACACCAGGCGCTTGTACGGTACGAGAAGGTGACAGGCCAGAATTAACTGCGACAAGCTTGGTCCGGCTTGCGGTTAGGTGCCTGGAAGGGAGTTTCCCCTCCCGGGGCCCTTCAGCTGGACGGACGGGCCGGTCAAGCCCGGAGTTTGGTTCGGTCCGGACTTACAGCTGAGAAAAACCGGTCAGAAGTACTGCAAAGGTCGGCGTCGGTCAAGATTTGGCGTCGACGGGGTCTCTCCGTGAAGGGCTTGGCGGAGGTGTAACACATACCTCTTTCCCATGATCCTTTACCGGCTGTCACTTCCCTTTGTGACGATCATGAGAAGCGCTCGAGCGTTTGCTATTCTCCTGTCTTTGGAGAGGACGCAAACACATGGTCGACAAAGGAGTCTGTTGCCTGTCCGTGTCAAAGGGGGTCTGGGATGCCACACTTGAGGAGCCACGTGCTCGCTTCAAGGTTGGCATTCCTCAGGCGCGCGTTAGAGGAAGATCGGTTGCTTGCGGGGGTAGTGAGTGAACATGTTCTTGCCCACCATCACGCCCCGACCCTATGGCTGACCGTCAGGCCTTTAAAAGTGACCGAAATTCCTCCGGAATGTCTGGCGGCTTTACAGGCCATTCCACGGTCCAGTGACCTTTCACAGCCTAGAAAATCTTCTATCGGGGATTAGTGAGGCGCCGTGAAGGATAAGCTGTGGAGTAGGCTCGGCATGTCGAGAGTGGAGTACCGCTCTCATTGGTCTTAAGCGCCGCGGTGCAGATTGGCTCAGCAACTCTGAGTTTTCTCTGACCTGGCGATTGGCTCGGAAATGGTTTGTCTCTCAATGACAAGCGTTTCGCAATGGGCCTGGCGGATTTGCCAGATTGTGAACGTTGCAACCTTGGAATCAAGGAGACGTCTGCGCACGCCTCTTCCATTGTTCGCGCGCGTTCGCCCGTTGTGGGCGCGTGTCGGCGAGTTGATTGCCCGTATCGCGCCGCGGGAGCTCGTGCTCATTGATCGCGCATACGCTGACAATGTTGCCCCCGTACTCTGGAGTGGAAGCGGATGGTGTTTCGACGCTGCTGGCTTCTGGGCTGAATGGTGATATGGACGACGCGACTGAGGAAGTCTTGCGGGGCGGTCGTCTGGATCAGGATCTATCCCGATATTTCAGCACCAGCTCAAAATGAAGATTAGAACTGAACGGGGGCCTGCACCCGACAGACTTTTGCGAAAGGTGGATACATGCAGCGAGCCTGGTTCGTGTGACCGGGCTAGCCTGATTTTCTTTTTTTTTTTAGATCTGCTAATCACACGGGGGGATCTCTTGGAACCCTTCCCGTGGTTAAGGTAGATATTCTTTTTGTGTACCTAGTTAATGAGTGTATGGGTTGTCCTAGCCTGTTCCCGGCTCCAATACTTTCGTTATGATCCAGTTCGAGATCCCCTTTGTCCATCGTTATTTTGTCCTGTTTTACTCGGCTGGGTCAGCCTTATATATTCCCCAGTCCAATTTATTTTAACCTGCTTCTCCCATCTCTGTAGAAAGAGAGCTACTTGATTTTGCCTTTTAAGGCAGAATACAGTGGCCTCTTTAATTATGAGGGTGTGTTTGGGTCTTACTAACACCAGGTATATGATGTTCATTTGAAATTGTTTTTAGTTTGGGGTTTTTTGTTTCTTCATTCCCCCTTCCCATCATGTCATTTCATGCACAAATTTTTAAATCTATTTTTGTATTATATTTGTAAATAGTCACAAATTTTTATGTACATTTGGGGCGTTTTGTAGGTCCCTGGTATGGTTTTTGCGGTATTTTGGTGTACGATATGTATGAGTGTTGATGGACAAATTCTTATGGTGATTGAGAAAATTGTAACGTATGTATGGGTCGTGAATCCGATTAGCTAGGTATAAGATAGAGTACTGAAGACCACCCCAAGTTTTGTACCCCCACCCATTTTTCGGCCTTGTGCCATAATTCTTTGTAATTAAAGAATAAATAAAACTAGCCATCCCCCCCCCCCAGACTTTTTGTTTGTGTGGTGTTTGGCAAAAAAACCAGAGCGAAGCTTTTGTTCCACCGTGATATTAGCTATCAATTTGGTTTTTGGGTTTGTTGCATTCCAGCCCGAGTTTATTGCTCGGGCCAGCGCAAAGTAGCGTCTCACAACGCGAAACACCGGATTGCAACTACCCTGGTGTTCGGCCACTTAGTGGCAATGGCCTGTAATAGGCCGGAAGAAGTCGGTCCTCCCACCACGGCCTCGGTGGGAGGGAAAGAGGGAGACTGGAGTTTACCACCTAGGATCGACCCCTCTTCGGAAGTATCAGCAGCATCTCCCATACCCTTCTACCTCTGGGTGGAATGGAGGTAGAATCATTACTAAGGGAGAGGAGTACTACGCTCAAATGAACTTGAAGTACGCGGAATTTATCAAGGAAGCAGAACTGGTTTCGGTCCCTGAACAGTTAGCTCTAATAGAAGCCCGAATAATTACCTTGATAACAAAGGACCTTAAAACACACAAATTAATTGGGGTCCCCAGGGACGTGTTTGAAGAAAGTATTAAAGCACTGAAGATCAAAGCCAGGGCCGTAGCGAGGAGAGGCGGTGCCATGTGGGACGTCCTGCTTGGATCTGCAGGGGAGGCGAAGGCCCTAATGGGAGTGGTCTTGGAAACCAAGACACTCCAAATCCATACAGAGTACATGGGTACTAAGAAACTTAAAATCACCCTGCATGGCGTCCCAATGGACATCGCCGAGGACCATATTGGTGCCTTTTTTGCGGGATATGGCAAGGTGGCCGAAGTCTCCTCGCTGCGGTCAAAGGCAGGCTTTTTGACGGGCGACATGACCCTCCGAAGTGACCTTGACAAAAGAGAAGATAGATAAGATCCCCAACATCCTCACTTGTAGGGGTCGCAAGATATTTGTGATTGTGGAGGAAAGAAAGCCGTGCTGTTGGGTCTGCGGGGCGGCGGAACATCTTGCCAAGGCTTGCCCGACCAAAGAAGAACCCACCCCAAAAAGGCCCAAACAGCCAAGCAGCTAAAGCAAGAGGAGAAGAAGGGGGGGGGGGGGGGGGGGGAAAGGAGACGACTAAGACAGCAACACCAACTCCGGCACAGACTGTCAGTAGGAGGGCGGTGGCACGCGGTGGCGGTCCGGCAGAAAAAGAAGGCGAAGACTCCTTCCCCCGCGAAGGTGCCGCCCCCTGTCAAGACACCCTCCAAAACAGACTCCGGCAAAAGCAGCGTCCCCAGCCTAAACGAAGGCGTGCCCGCTTAAAGCGCCGTCTCTGGAGCGGGGAGCCGGAAAAACAAGGGCCCGGTAGAGGTCTCTCCCCCTCGCAAAACGCGGCCAAACATGTACAGAAAGTCCTCCCCAGAAGGTGGAGGAAATGGACGTGGAAAGGTCGGCGTCGTAACGCGGAAGAGACGACGAGGAAGAGCAGCACGATAAACCCAAGAGTCGACGGAGGAGTAGGAGCGTGGAACGAAGAAGACACAGGATAAATGTACATCTCTTCCGGTTTCCCCAGTTAGGTGCTCCTATGCGCAGAAAGCCAGAGGCCACCGCCTCTTCTCCACAGAAGGTGTCCCAGTCCCCGACCTTCGAGCTGACCCCCTTGAGAAGATCCTACTCCCTCTCCCTCCCCTTCTCCTGTTCCGGCCCCTACTCGGCATAAAAAGAAAAATGCCCTCCCTCATGGGGATGCCCTCATGAAAATTAATGAAGACATTGAGTTAGAGTGGTCATCGCAAAGGAGAAATTTGCTCAAACCACTCCTAAAACTGCTTCGGTGAAAGGACTATCCACGGACAACCCTAGGAACTTTTCCCAGGCCCCAGGTGTCATTACCCTGATACGTAACACAGGAGGCAACCTGAGGGTCTGGGACCACATAGCGCAGGTTAAAAAACATTACTCAAATATTAGAATGGTGCAGGAAGGCACCCCTGAATTAAGAAATGGCTAGAAATTGTGCTGGGAGGTTCCCGATTTTGATCTTATGCTTATATAGGGTAATAAAACTCACTTACCCTACGGACGTCGGCGGTATTGTCCTGGACGGACGGATTACGTCCGATGTTGGTACAGGGTCCCTAGGACAGTCCGTCGGGGTCCCAGCCACCAGAGATTTTTTCCCCGTATGTGATTAGTGCCGTTGTTGCATGTTTTTCTTTTTTCTTTTTCAGATCTAAATATCTATTAAGATAGCCAGTTTGAATGCGTATGGCCTGAGGGATCGGGGCAAGGCGGCTCGCCTGCTTCGTGACCTCTTGTCGTACGGCGTGGATGTGGCCGCGATCCAAGAGACTCACTTTGTTTGCGAAGTCGACTCGTGTGTGCTGGATGACGACTTTGTCGTTTATTCAGCATGGAGGCTCGGCGGGCCAGAGGTGTTTCTTTGCTGGTTAAGCGTACCCTGGACGCGAGGGTTGACCTTGTCCATGTCGGTGCCGAGGGCCGGCTGATCGTGGCCGATATTGCAGTGAAAAGCCGTCGTTCCGACTGATTGCGGGTTTATGCGCCCAATGTTCAAGGTGAGCGTGTCTCTTTCTTTCGGCTGTTGGAGCCCTTCATGGTGCATTCAACACGGCTAATCTTAGTTGGGGACTGGAATGCCATCCTAACCCCCAAATGGGATAAGAGGGAGGGGCGCTAGCGGGTGGAGTGGTGATCGTAGCCTGGTCAATCTGGTCGGCGATTTTGGTCTCGTCGATAGATACCGGGTCGATCATCCGGAAGGGAGCATGTGGACGTGGACGTAGTTGGCCTTCTACCCGGGTATCAGCGTACCTGGATAAGGATGTTAGTGAGAGAAGCCGATATAGACTTCTTAGAATGTCCAACGTTCCACTGGAGTTAGGCTACACGGACCACAAACTCGTTTGTGCCCGTGTGGTGTTAGATTTTAGGCCTAGGTTGGCTGGTTATTGGAAGTTCAACCAGTCCTTACTGGACAGGCGGGACTTTCGTGACCAGCTGACAAAACTAGTTCAGCGGGCGTTAATTGGGCGAGTCATTGGGAGTAAGTGGTGGGTTAGTCTTAAGGACTCCATTAGGTCTTTCGCCACCAAATATAGCCAACGGCTCAACCTAGATAAGGCTGGTGGAGGCAAAGACACTTAGAGCTAATTTCGCCCGGGCGGAGGCTGGTGGGGATTCCCTAGAGATAGCCTTGTGGGCCAGGAGGCCCTGAGCGCCTGACTAGCGGGCGCTACATGGGTCAGGTAATTAGGGCTAAGTTAAGCAAGATGTCTTCCGAAGCTGTGGAAATGGGCGCGGAACTGCGCAAGGAAGAAACCCGCCGAGCCGGCGACCGGTACATTCGAGAGGTACGCGACCCGGAGGGACATCTCCTTAGGTCGACCGACGACATGTGCGAGGCGTTCCCGGCAGCATTTCGAACACCGATTTACCAAGGAGCCTGGTCTCCGTGACGAGGACTTTCGCAGCTATTTGGCTGACTTTCCCCGGCTTTTGCCGGCTGAAGCGGCTAGTTGCGAAGGGGAGATTACGGAGGACGAAATCTACGTGGCTTTGAAGAAGGTCGGCAGTGGCAAGTCGCCAGGTTTGGATGGTTTGCCCCATGAATTGTACTTTGAGGATGTCGCACCTTTTTGTCCCGCTCTTGGCAGTCGTGTTCAACCACTGGTATCGGCAGGGGTCCATCCCCCGGTCGGATCACCAGGGGCGTGATCACGCTGTTGAGAAAAGGCAAGAAGGTTGGGAGGGAACTAGGACGATTACAGGCCCATAACTCTGCTAAACACAGAGTTAAAGATTTGGCCAAGATCCTGACGAATCGCTTGCAGCTAGTTGCCGAGTCTCTGTTGGAACCGGATCAGACTTGTTCTGTGAAGGGGAGAACAATTCAGAGCAACCTGCACTTGATTCGCACGATCATAGAGGGTGTAGAAGACGACGATGAGGCCGCGCTGATCAATTCTGATCAGTCCAAGGCATTTGATAGGATTGACCATGGCTACCTGGCTGCCGTCCTGCAGGCCGCCGGATTCAAACCCGACTTCAGCCGCTGGATTAGCCTCTGTATCGCCTCTCGGGCTGTGGTACAGGTGAACGGGAAGCTGTCGGGCGCTTTCGCGCTGTCTAGGTCGGTCCGACAGGGTTGTCCACTGTCTTCTCTCCTTTATGTCTTGGCGTTGAGCCCCTCCTTCGCCGGCTAAGGGACGAGACGGGCAGTCCGGTCCCGCGTGGAATTGAAGTCCCTGGCGGAGCTCGAGCCAGGGTTTCTGCGTACGCCGATGACGTAACGACCTTTGTGTCCTCCCGCAGGGACATAGAGGCGGTACACCAGGCGCTTGTACGGTACGAGAAGGTGACAGGGCCAGAATTAACTGCGACAAGTCATCCGGCTTGCGGTTAGGTGCCTGGAAGGAGTTTCCTCCTGGGGCCCTTCAGCTGGACGGACGGGCCGGTCAAGCTCCTCGGAGTTTGGTTCGGTCCGGACTTACAGCTGGAGAAAAACTGGTCAGAAGTACTGGCAAAGGTCGGCGCGTCGGTCAAGATTTGGCGTCGACGGGGTCTCTCCGTGAAGGGCTTGGCGGAGGTGTGTAACACATACTCTCTTTTCCCATGATCCTTTACCGGCTGTCAGTACTTCCCCTTTGTGACGATCATGAGAAGGCGCTCGAGCGTTTGCTATTCTCCTGTCTTTGGAGAGGACGCAAACACATGGTCGACAAAGGAGTCTGTTGCCTCCGTCCGTGTCAAGGTCTGGGATACACTTGAGGAGCCACGTGCCTACCAAGGTTGGCATTCCTCAGGCGCGCGTTAGAGGAAGATCGGTTGCTTGCGGGGGTAGTGAGGGACATGTTCCCTTGCCTTACCATCACGCCCCCGACCCTATGGCTGACCGTCAGGCCTTGGGTGCGACCGAAATTCCTCCTCGAATGTCTGGCGGCTTTACAGGCCATTCCACGGTCCAGTGACCTTTCACAGCCTAGGAAAATCTTCTATCGGGGATTAGTGGAGGGTGCCGTGAAGGATAAGCTGTGGAGTAAGCTCGGCATGTCGAGAGTGGAGTACCGCTCTCATTGGTCTTGGGCGCCAGGTGCATTGGCTCAGCAACTCTGAGTTTTCTCTGACCTGGCGATTGGCTCGGAATGGTTTGTCTCTCAATGACAAGCGTTTCGCAATGGGCCTGGCGGATTTGCCAGATTGTGAACGTTGCAACCTTGGAATCAAGGAGACGTCTGCGCACGCCTTCTTCCATTGTTCGCGCGTTCGCCCGTTGTGGGCGCGTGTCGGCGAGTTGACTGCTCGTATCGCGCCGCGGGAGCTCGTGCTCATTGATCGCGCATACGCTGTGGACAATGTGTTGCCCCCGTACTCTGGAGTGAAGCGGATGGTGTTTCTGACGCTGCTGGCTTCGGCTAGAATGGTGATATGGACGACGCGACTGGAGGAAGTCTTGCAAGGTGGTCGTCTTTCGGATCAGGATCTAATCCGATATTTTGAGCACCAGCTCAAAATGAAGATTAGAACTGAACGGAAACGGCTGCACCCGACAGACTTTTGCGAAAGGTGGGATACATGCAGCGAGCCTGGTTCGTGTGACCGGGGCTAGCCTTGATTTTCTTTTTTTTAGATCTGCTAATCACATCGGGGGGATTCCTTTGGAACCCTTCCCGTGGTTAAGGTAGATATTCTTTGTGTACCTAGTTAATGTGAGTGTATGGGTTGTCCTAGCCTGTTCCCGGCTCCAATACTTTTGTTATGATCCAGTTCGATCCCTTTGTCCATCGTTATTTTGTCCCGTTTTACTCTCGGCTGGGTCAGCCTTATATATTCCCCAGTCCAATTTATTTTAACCTGCTTCTCCTTTCTCTGTAGAAAGAGAGCTACTTGATTTTGCCTTTTTAAGGCAGAATACAGTGGCCTTTTTAATTATGAGGGTGTGTTTGGGTCTTACTAACACCATGTATATGATGTTCATTTGAAATTGTTTTTAGTTTGGGGTTTTTTGTTTCTTCATTCCCCCTTCCCATCATGTCATTTCATGCACAAATTTTTAAATCTATTTTTGTATTATATTTGTAAATAGTCACAAATTTTTATGTACATTTGGGGCGTTTTGTAGGTCCCTGGTATGGTTTTTGCGGTATTTGGTACGATATGTATGAGTGTTGATGGACAAATTCTTATGGTGATTGAGAAAAAAATTGTAACGTATGTATGGGTCGTGAATCCGATTAGCTAGGTATAAGATAGAGTACTGAAGACCTCACCCCCAGTTTTGTACCCCCACCCATTTTTCGGCCTTGTGCCATAATTCTTTTGTAATTAAAGAATAAATAAAACTAGCCATCCCCCCCCCCAGACTTTTTGTTTGTGTGGTGTTTGGCAAAAACCAGAGCGAAGCTTTTGTTCCACCGTGATATTAGCTATCAATTTGGTTTTTGGGTTTGTTGCATTCCAGCCCGAGTTTATTGCTCGGGCCAGCGCAAAGTAGCGTCTCACAACGCGAAACACCGGATTGCAACTACCCGGTGTTCGGCCACTTAGGCGTGTCGGCCTGTAATAGGCCGGAAGAAGTCGGTCCTCCCACCACGGCCTCGGTGGGAGGGAAAGAGGGGAGACTGGAGTTTACCAACTAGGATCGACCCTCTTCGAAGTATCAGCAGCATCTCTCATACCTTCTACCTCTGGGTGGAATGGAGGTAGAATCATTACTAAGGGAGAGGAGTACTACGCTCAAATGAACTTGAAGTACGCGGAATTTATCAAGGAAGCAGAACTGGTTTCGGTCCCTGAACAGTTAGCTCTAATAGAAGCCCGAATAATTACCTTGATAACAAAGGACCTTAAAACACACAAATTAATTGGGGTCCCCAGGGACGTGTTTGAAGAAAGTATTAAAGCACTGAAGATCAAAGCCAGGGCCGTAGCGAGGAGAGGCGGTGCCATGTGGGACGTCCTGCTTGGATCTGCAGGGGAGGCGAAGGCTCTAATGGGAGTGGTCTTGGAAACCAAGACACTCCAAATCCATACAGAGTACATGGGTATCAAGAAACTTAAAATCACCCCGCATGGCGTCCCAATGACATCGCCGAGGACCATATTGGTGCCTTTTTTGCGGGATATGGCAAGGTGGCCGAAGTCTCCTCGCTGCGGTCAAAGGCAGGCTTTTTGACGGGCGACATGACCCTCCAAGTGACCTTGACAAAAGAGAAGGATAGAGAAGATCCCCAACATCCTCACTTGTAGGGGTCGCAAGATATTTGTGATTGTGGAGGGAAGAAAGCCGTGCTGTTGGGTCTGCGGGGCGGCGGAACATGTTGCCAAGGCTTGCCCGACGAAGAACCCACCCCCAAAGGCCCAAACAGCCAAGCAGCCGCAGCAAGAGGAAAAGGCAGGGGGGAAAGGAGACGACTAAGACAGCAACACCAACTCCAGCACAGACTGTCAGTAGGGAGGGCGAGAGTGGCAGGTGGTCGGCAGAAAGAAGGCGAAGACTCCTTCCCCCGCGAAGGTGCCGCCCCCTGTCAAGACGCCTCCAAAACAGACTCCGGCAAAAGCAGCGTCCCCAGCTAAACAGTAGCGTGCCTGGCAAAAGCGCCGTCTCTGGGCGGGGAGCCGGAAAAACAAAAAGGAGCCCCCGGTAGAGGTCTCCCCTCCCGACAAAACGCCGGCCAAACATGTACAGAAAAGGAGTCCCTCCCCCAAGAAGGTGGAGGAAATGGATGGAAAGGTCGGCGTCCTTAAAACGCGGAAGAGACGACGAGGAAGAGCAGCACGATAAACCCAAGAGTCGACGGAGGAGTAGGAGCGTGGAACGAAGAAGACACAGGGATAAATGTACATCTCTTCCGGTTTCCCCAGTTAGGTGCTCCTATGCGCAGAAAGCCAGGAGCCTGCCCTCTTCTCCACAGAAGGTGTCCCAGTCCCCGACCTTCGAGCTGACCCCCTTGAGAAGATCCACTACTCCCTCTCCCTCCCCTTCTCCTGTTCCGGCCCCTACTCGGCATAAAAAGAAAAATGCCTCCTCATGGGGATGCCCTCATGAAAATTAATGAAGACATTGGGTTAGAGTGGTCATCGCAAAGGAGAAATTTCTGCTCAAACCACTCCTAAAGCTTACTTCGGTGAAAGGACTAGCCACGGACAACTCCTAGGAACTTTCCCAGGCCCCAGGTGTCATTACCCTGATACGCAACACAGGAGGCAACCTGAGGGTCTGGGACCACATAGCTCAGGTTAAAAAACATTACTCAAATATTAGAATGGTGCAGGAAGGCACCCCTGAATTAAAAAAAATGGCTAGAAATTGTGCTGGGAGGTTCCCGATTTTGATCCACCCATGCTTATATAGGGTAACAAAACTCACTTACCCTACGGACGTCGGCGGTATTGTCCTGGACGGACGGATTACGTCCGATGTTGGTACAGGGTCCCTAGGACAGTCCGTCGGGGTCCCAGCCACCAGAGATTTTTTCCCCGTATGTGATTAGTGCCGTTGTTGCATGTTTTTCTTTTTTTCTTTTTCAGATCTAAGAAATGTCTATTAAGATAGCCAGTTTGAATGCGTATGGCCTGAGGGATCGGGGCAAGGCGGCTCGCCTGCTTCGTGACCTCTTGTCGTACGGCGTGGATGTGGCCGCGATCCAAGAGACTCACTTTGTTTGCGAAGTCGACTCGTGTGTGCTGGATGACGACTTTGTCGTTTATTCAGCATATGGGAGCCGGCGGGCCAGAGGTGTTTCTTTGCTGGTTAAGCGTACCCTGGACGCGAGGGTTGACCTTGTCCATGTCGGTGCCGAGGGCCGGCTGATCGTGGCCGATATTGCAGTGAAAAGCAAGTCGTTCCGGCTGATTGCGGTTTATGCGCCCAATGTTCAAGGTGAGCGTGTCTCTTTCTTTCGGCTGTTGGAGCCCTTCATGGTGCATTCAACACGGCTAATCTTAGTTGGGGACTGGAATGCCATCCTAACCCCCAAATGGGATAGAGGGAGGGGCGCTAGCGGGTGGAGTGGTGATCGTAGCCTGGTCAATCTTGTCGGCGATTTTGGTCTCGTCGATAGATACCGGGTCGATCATCCGGAAGGGAGCATGTGGACGTGGACGCGTAGTTGGCCTTCTACCCGGGTATCAGCGTACCTGGATAGGATGTTAGTGAGAGAAGCCGATATAGACTTCTTAGAATGTCCAACGTTCCACTGGTTAGGCTACACGGACCACAAACTCGTTTGTGCCCGTGTGGTGTTAGATTTTAGGCCTAGGTTGGCTGGTTATTGGAAGTTCAACCAGTCCTTACTGGACAGGCGGGACTGCGTGACCAGCTGACAAAACTTGTTCAGCGGGCGTTAATTGGGCGAGTCATTGGGAGTAAGTGGTGGGTTAGTCTTAAGGACTCCATTAGGTCTTTCGCCACCAAATATAGCCAACGGCTCAACCTAGATAAGGCTGCGGAGGCAAAGACACTTAGAGCTAATTTCGCCCGGGCGGAGGCTGGTGGGGGATTCCCTAGAGATAGCCTTAGCCAGGGAGGCCCTGGAGCGTTCGACTAGCGGGCGCTACATGGGCCAGGTAATTAGGGCTAAGTTAAGCAAGATGTCTTCCGAAGCTGTGAAAATGGGCGCGGAACTGCGCAAGGAAGAAATTCGCCGAGCCGGCGACCGGTACATTCGAGAGGTACGCGACCCGGAGGGACATCTCCTTAGGTCGACCGACGACATGTGCGAGGCGTTCCGGCAGCATTTCGAACACCGATTTACCAAGGAGCCTGGTCTCCGTGACGAGGACTTTCGCAGCTATTTGGCTGACTTTCCCCGGCTTTTGCCGGCTGAAGCGGCTAGCTGCGAAGGGGAGATTACGGAGGACGAAATCTACGTGGCTTTGAAGAAGGTCGGCAGTGGCAAGTCGCCAGGTTTGGATGGTTTGCCCTATGAATTGTACTTGAGGATGGCGCACCTTTTTGTCCCGCTCTTGGCAGTCGTGTTCAACCACTGGTTTCGGCGGAGGGTCCATCCCCGGTCGGATCACCAGGGGCGTGATCACGCTGTTGAGAAAAGGCAAGAAGGTTGGGAGGGAACTAGATGATTACAGGCCCATAACTCTGCTAAACACAGAGTTAAAGATTTTGGCCAAGATCCTGACGAATCGCTTGCAGCTAGTTGCCGAGTCTCTGTTGGAACCGGATCAGACTTGTTCTGTGAAGGGGAGAACAATTCAGAGCAACCTGCACTTGATTCGTACGATCATAGAGGGTGTAGAAGACGACGATGAGGCCGCGCTGATCAATTTAGATCAGTCCAAGGCATTTGATAGGATTGACCATGGCTACCTGGCTGCTGTCCTGCAGGCCGCCGGATTCAAACCCGACTTCAGCCGCTGGATTAGCCTTCTGTATCGCTCCCCCCAGGCTGTGGTACAGGTGAACGGGAAGCTGTCGGGCGCTTTCGCGCTGTCTAGGTCGGTCCGACAGGGTTGTCCACTGTCTTCTCCTTATGTCTTGGCGTTGGAGCCCCTCCTTCGCCGGCTAAGGGACGAGACTGGCAGTCCGGTCCTGCGTGGAATTGAAGTCCCTGGTGGAGCTGAGCCAGGGTTTCCGCGTACGCCGATGACGTAACGACCTTTGTGTCCTCCCGCAGGGACATAGAGGCGGTACAACAGGCGCTTGAACGGTACGAGAAGGTGACAGGGGCCAGAATTAACCGCGACAAGTCATCCGGCTTGCGGTTAGGTGCCTGGAAGGGTGTTTCCCTCCCGGGGCCCTTCAGCTGGACGGACGGGCCGGTCAAAATCCTCGGAATTTGGTTCGGTCCGGACTTACAGCTGGAGAAAAACTGGTCAGAAATACTGGCAAAGGTCGGCGCGTCGGTCAAGACTTGGCGTCGACGGAGTCCCTCGTGAAGGGCTTGGCGGAGGTGTGTAACACATACCTCTTTCCCATGATCCTTTACCGGCTGTCAGTACTTCCCTTTGTGACGATCATGAGAAGGCGCTCGAGCGTTTGCTATTCTCCTGTCTTTGGAGAGGACGCAAACACATGGTCGACAAAGGAGTCTGTTGCCTCCGTCCGTGTCAAGGGGGTCTGGGGATGCCGCACTTGAGGAGCCACGTGCTCGCTTCAAGGTTGGCATTCCTCAGGCGCGCGTTGGAGGAAGATCGGTTGCTTGCGGGGGTAGTGAGGGACATGTTCCCTTGCCTTACCATCACGCCCCCGACCCTATGGCTGACCGTCAGGCCTTGGGTGCGACCGAAATTCCTGCTCGAATGTCTGGCGGCTTTACAGGCCATTCCACGGTCCAGTGACCTTTCACAGCCTAGGAAAATCTTCTATCGGGGATTAGTGGAGGGCGCCGTGAAGGATAAGCTGTGGAGTAAGCTCGGCATGTCGAGAGTGGAGTACCGCTCTCATTGGTCTTGGGCGCCAGGTGCGGACTGGCTCAGCAACTCTGAGTTTTCTCTGACCTGGAGATTGGCTCGGAATGGTTTGTCTCTCAATGACAAGCGTTTCGCAATGGGCCTGGCGGATTTGCCAGATTGTGAACGTTGCAACCTTGGAATTAAGGAGACGTCTGCGCACGCCTTCTTCCATTGTTCGCGCGTTCGCCCGTTGTGGGCGCGTGTCGGCGAGTTGACTGCTCGTATCGCGCCGCGGGAGCTCGTGCTCATTGATCGCGCATACGCTGTGGACAATGTGTTGCCCCCGTACTCTGGAGTGAAGCGGATGGTGTTTCTGACGCTGCTGGCCTCGGCTAGAATGGTGATATGGACGACGCGACTGGAGGAAGTCTTGCGGGGCGGCCGTCTTTCGGATCAGGATCTAATCCGATATTTTGAGCACCAGCTCAAAATGAAGATTAGAACTGAACGGAAACGGCTGCACCCGACAGACTTTTGCGAAAGGTGGATACATGCAGCGAGCCTGGTTCGTGTGACCGGGGCTAGCCTTGATTTTCTTTTTTAGATCTGCTAATCACATCGGGGGGATTCCTTTGGAACCCTTCCCGGGGTTAAGGTAGAAATTCTTTTGTGTACCTAGTTAATGTGAGTGTATGGGTTGTCCTAGCCTGTTCCCGGCTCCAATGCTTTTGTTATGATCCAGTTCGAGATCCCCTTTGTCCATCGTTATTTTGTCCCGTTTTACTCTCGGCTGGGTCAGCCTTATATATTCCCCAGTCCAATTTATTTTTAACCTGCTTCTCCCATCCCCTGTAGAAAGAGAGCTACTTGATTTTGCCTTTTAAGGCAGAATACAGTGGCCTCTTTAATTATGAGGGTGTGTTTGGGTCTTACTAACACTATGTATATGTTTTCATTTGACATTGTTTTTGTTTTGGGGATTTTTGTTTCTTCATTCCCCCTTCCCATCATGTCATTTCATGTATAAATTTTTAAATCTATTTTTTGTATTATATTTGTAAATAGTTACAAATTTTTATGTACATTTGGGGCGTTTTGTAGGTCCCTGGTATGGAGTTTGCGGTATTTTGGTGTACGATATGTATGAGTGTTGATGGACAAATTCTTATGGTGATTGAGAAAATTGTAACGTATGTATGGGTCGTGAATCCGATTAGCTAGGTATAAGATAGTGTACTGAAGACCACCCCAAGTTTTGTTCCCCTCCCATTTTTCGGCCTTGTGCCATAATTCTTTGTATTTAAAGAATAAATAAAACTAGCCATCCCCCCCCAGACTTTTGTTTGTGTGGTGTTTGGCAAAAAACCAGAGCGAAGCTTTTGTTCCACCGTGATATTAGCTATCAATTTGGTTTTTGGGTTTGCTTGCATTCCAGCCCGAGTTTATTGCTCGGGCCAGCGCAAAGTAGCGTCTCACAACGCGAAACACCGGATTGCAACTACCCGGTGTTCGGCCACTTAGTGGCAATGGCCTGTAATAGGCCGGAAGAAGTCGGTCCTCCCACCACGGCCTCGGTGGGAGGGAAAGAGGGAGACTGGAGTTTACCAACTAGGATCGACCCCTCTTCGGAAGTATCAGCAGCATCTCCCATACCTTCTACCTCTGGGTGGAATGGAGGTAGAATCATTACTAAGGGAGAGGAGTACTACGCTCAAATGAACTTGAAGTACGCGGAATTTATCAAGGAAGCAGAACTGGTTTCGGTCCCTGAACAGTTAGCTCTAATAGAAGCCCGAATAATTACCTTGATAACAAAGGACCTTAAAACACACAAATTAATTGGGGTCCCCAGGGACGTGTTTGAAGAAAGTATTAAAGCACTGAAGATCAAAGCCAGGGCCGTAGCGAGGAGAGGCGGTGCCATGTGGGACGTCCTGCTTGGATCTGCAGGGGAGGCGAAGGCCCTAATGGGAGTGGTCTTGGAAACCAAGACACTCCAAATCCATACAGAGTACATGGGTACTAAGAAACTTAAAATCACCCTGCATGGCGTCCCAATGGACATCGCCGAGGACCATATTGGTGCTTTTTTGCGGGATATGGCAAGGTGGCCGAAGTCTCCCTCGCTGCGGTCAAAGGCAGGCTTTTTGACGGGCGACATGACCCTCCAAGTGACCTTGACAAAAGAGAAGATAGATAAGATCCCCAACATCCTCACTTGTAGGGGTCGCAAGATATTTGTGATTGTGGAGGGAAGAAAGCCGTGCTGTTGGGTCTGCGGGGCGGCGGAACATGTTGCCAAGGCTTGCCCGACGAAGAACCCACCCCCAAAGGCCCAAACAGCCAAGCAGCCGCAGCAAGAGGAAAAGGCAGGGGGAAAGGAGACGACTAAGACAGCAACACCAACTCCAGCACAGACTGTCAGTAGGGGAGGGCGAGTGGCAGGTGGTCGGCAGAAAGAAGGCGAAGACTCCTTCCCCCGCGAAGGTGCCGCCCCCTGTCAAGACGCCTCCAAAACAGACTCCGGCAAAAGCAGCGTCCCCAGCTAAACAGAAGGCGTGCCCGGCAAAAGCGCCGTCTCTGGGCGGGGAGCCGGAAAAACAAAAGGAGCCCCCGGTAGAGGTCTCCCTCCCGCCAAAACGCCGGCCAAACATGTACAGAAAAGGAGTCCCTCCCCCAAGAAGGTGGAGGAAATGGACGTGGAAAGGTCGGCGTCCTTAAAACGCGGAAGAGACGACGAGGAAGAGCAGCACGATAAACCCAAGAGTCGACGGAGGAGTAGGAGCGTGGAACGAAGAAGACACAGGGATAAATGTACATCTCTTCCGGTTTCCCCAGTTAGGTGCTCCTATGCGCAGAAAGCCAGGAGCCTGCCCTCTTCTCCACAGAAGGTGTCCCAGTCCCCGACCTTCGAGCTGACCCCCTTGAGAAGATCCACTACTCCCTCTCCCTCCCCTTCTCCTGTTCCGGCCCCTACTCGGCATAAAAAGAAAAATGCCCTCCCTCATGGGGATGCCCTCATGAAAATTAATGAAGACATTGGGTTAGAGTGGTCATCGCAAAGGAGAAATTTGCTCAAACCACTCCTAAAGCTTACTTCGGTGAAAGGACTATCCACGGACAACCCTAGGAACTTTTCCCAGGCCCCAGGTGTCATTACCCTGATACGCAACACAGGAGGCAACCTGAGGGTCTGGGACCACATAGCTCAGGTTAAAAAACATTACTCAAATATTAGAATGGTGCAGGAAAGGCACCCCTGAATTAAAAAAAATGGCTAGAAATTGTGCTGGGAGGTTCCCGATTTTGATCCACCCATGCTTATATAGGGTAATAAAACTCACTTACCCTACGGACGTCGGCAGTAGTTGTCCTGGACGGACGGATTACGTCCGATGTTGGTACAGGGGTCCTAGGACAGTCCGTCGGGGTCCCAGCCACCAGAGAGATTTTTCCCCGTATGTGATTAGTGCCGTTGTTGCATGTTTTTCTTTTTTCTTCAGATCTAAGAAATGTCTATTAAGATAGCCAGTTTGAATGCGTATGGCCTGAGGGATCGGGGCAAGGCGGCTCGCCTGCTTCGTGACCTCTTGTCGTACGGCGTGGATGTGGCCGCGATCCAAGAGACTCACTTTGTTTGCGAAGTCGACTCGTGTGTGCTGGATGACGACTTTGTCGTTTATTCAGCATATAGGAGCCGGCGGGCCAGAGGTGTTTCTTTGCTGGTTAAGCGTACCCTGGACGCGAGGGTTGACCTTGTCCATGTCGGTGCCGAGGGCCGGCTGATCGTGGCCGATATTGCAGTGAAAAGCAAGTCGTTCCGGCTGATTGCGGTTTATGCGCCCAATGTTCAAGGTGAGCGTGTCTCTTTCTTTCGGCTGTTGGAGCCCTTCATGGTGCATTCAACACGGCTAATCTTAGTTGGGGACTGGAATGCCATCCTAACCCCCAAATGGGATAGAGGGAGGGGCGCTAGCGGGTAGGTGGTAATGGCCTGGTCAATCTTGTCGGCGATTTCGGTCTCGTCGATAGATACCGGGTCGATCATCCGGAAGGGAGCATGTGGACGTGGACGCGTAGTTGGCCTTCTACCCGGGTATCAGCGTACCTGGATAGGATGTTAGTGAGAGAAGCCGATATAGACTTCTTAGAATGTCCAACGTTCCACTGGTTAGGCTACACGGACCACAAACTCGTTTGTGCCCGTGTGGTGTTAGATTTTAGGCCTAGGTTGGCTGGTTATTGGAAGTTCAACCAGTCCTTACTGGACAGGCGGGACTTTCGTGACCAGCTGACAAGCTAGTTCAGCGGGCGTTAATTGGGCGAGTCATTGGGAGTAGAGTGGTGGGTTAGTCTTAAGGACTCCATTAGGTCTTTCGCCACCAAATATAGCCAACGGCTCAACCTAGATAAGGCTGCGGAGGCAAAGACACTTAGAGCTAATTTCGCCCGGGCGGAGGCTGGGTGGGGATTCCCTAGAGATAGCCTTAGCCAGGGAGGCCCTGGAGCGTTCGATTAGCGGAGCGCTACATGGGCCAGGTAATTAGAGGGGCTAAGTTAAGCAAGATGTCTTCGAAGCTGTGAAAATGAGCGCGGAACTGCGCAAGGAAGAAATTCGCCGAGCCGGCGACCGGTACATTCGAGAGGTACGCGACCCGGAGGAACATCTCCTTAGGTCGACCGACGACATGTACGAGGCGTTCCGGCAGCATTTCGAACACCGATTTACCAAGGAGCCTGGTCTCCGTGACGAGGACTTTCGCAGCTATTTGGCTGACTTTCCCCGGCTTTTGCCGGCTGAAGCGGCTAGCTGCGAAGGGGAGATTACGGAGGACGAAATCTACGTGGCTTTGAAGAAGGTCGGCAGTGGCAAGTCGCCAGGTTTGGATGGTTTGCCCTATGAATTGTACTTGAGGATGTCGCACCTTTTTGTCCCGCTCTTGGCAGTCGTATTCAACCGCTGGTTTCAGCAGGGGGTCCATCCCCAGTCGGATCACCAGGGCGTGATCACGCTGTTGAGAAAAGGCAAGAAGGTTGGGAGGGAACCTAGATGATTACAGGCCCATAACTCTGCTAAACACAGAGTTAAAGATTTTTGGCCAAGATCCTGACGAATCGCTTGCAGCTAGTTGCCGAGTCTCTGTTGGAACCGGATCAGACTTGTTCTGTGAAGGGAGAACAATTCAGAGCAACCTGCACTTGATTCGCACGATCATAGAGGGTGTAGAAGACGACGATGAGGCCGCGCTGATCAATTTAGATCCGGTCAGGCATTTGATGGGATTGACCATGGCTACCTGGCTGCTGTCCTGCAGGCCGCCGGATTTAAACAGCGACTTCAGCCGCTGGATTAGCCTTCTGTATCGCTCCCCCCGGGCTGTGGTACAGGTGAACGGGAAGCTGTCGGGCGCTTTCGCTGTCCTAGGTCGGTCCGACAGGGTTGTCCACTGTCTTCTCTCCTTTATGTCTTGGCGTTGGAGCCCCTCCTTCGCCGGCTGAGGGACAGACTGGCAGTCCGGTCCTGCGTGGAATTGAAGTCCCTGGCGGAGCTCGAGCCAGGGTTTCTGCGTACGCCGATGACGTAACGACCTTTGTGTCCTCCCGCAGGGACATAGAGGCGGTACACCAGGCACTTGTACGGTACGAGAAGGTGACAGGGGCCAGAATCAACTGCGACAAGTCATCCGGCTTGCGGTTAGGTGCCTGGAAGGGTTTCCCTCCCGGGGCCCTTCAGCTGGACGGACGGGCCAGTCAAGCTCCTCGGAGTTTGGTTCGGTCCGGACTTACAGCTGGAGAAAAACTGGTCAGAAGTACTGGCAAAGGTCGGCGCGTCGGTCAAGATTTGGCGTCGACGGGGTCTCTCCGTGAAGGGCTTGGCGGAGGTGTGTAACATACCTCTTTCCCATGATCCTTTACCGGCTGTCAATCTTCCCCTTTGTAAACGATCGCCGAAGGCGCTCGAGCGTTTGCTATTCTCCTGTCTTTGGAGAGGACGCAAACACATGGTCGACAAGGGAGTCTGTTGCCTCCGTCCGTGTCAAGGGGGTCTGGGGATGCCACACTTGAGGAGCCACGTGCTCGCTTCAAGGTTGGCATTCCTCGGAAACGCGTTAGAGGAAGATCGGTTGCTTGCGGGGGTAGTGAGGGACATGTTCCCTTGCCTTACCATCGCCCCCGACCCTATGGCTGACCGTCAGGCCTTGGGTGCGACCGAAATTCCTCCTCGAATGTCTGGCTTTACAGGCCATTCCACGGTCAGTGACCTTTCACAGCCTAGGAAAATCTTCTATCGGGGATTAGTGGAGGGTGCCGTGAAGGATAAGCTGTGGAGTAAGCTCGGCATGTCGAGAGTGGAGTACCGCTCATTGGTCTTGGGCGCCAGGTGCCCGGACTGGCTCAGCAACTCTGAGTTTTCTCTGACCTGGCGATTGGCTCGGAATGGTTTGTCTCTCAATGACAAGCGTTTCGCAATGGGCCTGTGGCAGTTTGCCGGATTGTGAACGTTGCAACCGATTAAGGAGACGTCTGCGCACGCCTTCTTCCATTGTTCGCGCGTTCGCCCGTTGTGGGCGCGTGTCGGCGAGTTGACTGCTCGTATCGCGCCGCGGAAGCTCGTGCTCATTGATCGCGCATACGCTGTGGACAATGTGTTGCCCCCGTACTCTGGAGTGAAGCGGATGGTGTTTCTGACGCTGCTGGCCTCGGCTAGAATGGTGATATGGACGACGCGACTGGAGGAAGTCTTGCGGGGCGGCCGTCTTTCGGATCAGGATCTAATCCGATATTTTGAGCACCAGCTCAAAAATGAAGATTAGAACTGAACGGTAGCTTCCGCGACAGACTTTGCGAAGATGGATACATGCAGCGAGCCTGGTTCGTGTGACCGGGGCTAGCCTTGATTTTTTCTTTTTTAGATCTGCTAATCACATCGGGGGGATTCCCTTTGGAACCCTTCCCGTGGGTAAAATAAAAATTCTTTTGTGTACCTAGTTAATGTGAGTGTATGGGTTGTCCTAAACCTGTTCCAACTCCAATGCTTTTGTTATGATCAGTTCAGATCCCCTTTGTCCATCGTTATTTTGTCCCGTTTTACTCTCGGCGGTCAGCCTTATATATTCCCCAGTCCAATTTATTTTTAACCTGCTTCATCCTGTAGAAGAAGGCTACTTGATTTTGCCTTTTAAGGCAGAATACAGTGGCCTCTTTAATTATGAGGGTGTGTTTGGGTCTTACTAACACTATGTATAATATTTTTCATTTGACATTGTTTTGTTTTGGGGATTTTGTTTCTTCATTCCCCCTTCCCATCATGTCATTTCATGTATAAATTTTTAAATCTATTTTTTTGTATTATATTTGTAAATAGTTACAATTTTTATGTACATTTGGGGCGTTTTGTAGGTCCCTGGTATGGAGTTTGCGGTATTTTGGTGTACGATATGTATGAGTGTTGATGGACAAATTCTTATGGTGATTGAGAAAATTGTAACGTATGTATGGGTCGTGAATCCGATTAGCTAGGTATAAGATAGTGTACTGAAGACCACCCCAAGTTTTGTTCCCCCTCCCATTTTCGGCCTTGTGCCATAATTATTTTATATTTAAGAATAAGTAAAACTAGCCATCCCCCCAGACTTTTGTTTGTGTGGTGTTTGGCAAAAAAGACCAAAAAGAAGCTCTTGTTCCTTCGTGATATTAGCTATGTTTGGGTCTTTACAGTTGCCCCATTAAGCCAGAGGATTTATTGCTCAGGCCAGCGCAAAGTAGCGTCTCACAGCGCGAAACACCGGATTGCAACTACCCGGTGTTCGGCCATGATGGCAATGGCCTGTAATAGGCCGGAAGAAGTCGATCCTCCCACCACGGCCTCGGTGGGAGGGAAAGAGGAGACTGGGTTTACCAGCTAAGATCGAACCCCTCTTCGGAAGTATCAGCAGCATCTCCCTTACCTTCTACCTCTGGGTGGAATGGAGGTAGAATCACTACTAAGGGAGAGGAGTATGCCTTTCAAATGAACTTGAAGTACGCGGGAATTTATCAAGGAAGCAGAACTGGTTTCAAATTCCCTGAACGATTGTCTCTAATAGAAGCCCGAATAATTACCTTGATAACAAAGGACCTTAAAACACACAAATTAATTGGGGTCCCCAGGGA
>JBBBDQ010007243.1:0-17631 GCA_037127315.1 Ascarosepion bandense | reverse complement strand
TGGCCGAAGTCTCCTCGCTGCGGTCAAAGGCAGGCTTTTTGACGGGCGACATGACCCTCCAAGTGACCTTGACGAAAGAGAAGATAGATAAGATCCCCAACATCCTCACTTGTAGGGGTCGCAAGATATTTGTGATTGTGGAGGGAAGAAAGCCGTGCTGTTGGGTCTGCGGGGCGGCGGAACATGTTGCCAAGGCTTGCCCGACGAAGAACCCACCCCCAAAGGCCCAAACAGCCAAGCAGCCGCAGCAAGAGGAAAAGGCAGGGGGAAAGGAGACGACTAAGACAGCAACACCAACTCCAGCACAGACTATCAGTAGGGAGGGCGAGTGGCAGGTGGTCGGCAGAAAGAAGGCGAAGATTCCTTCCCCCGCGAAGGTGCCGCCCCCTGTCAAGACGCCTCCAAAACAGACCCGGCAAAAGCAGCGTCCCCAGCCAAACAGAAGGCGTGCCCGGCAAAAGGCCGTTCTGGGCGGGGAGTCGAAAACAAAAGGAGCCCCCGGTAGAGGTCTCCTCCGCCAAAACGCCGGCCAAACATGTACAGAAAAGGAGTCCCCTCCCCCAAGAAGGTGGAGGAAATGGACGTAAAGGTCGGCGTCCTTAAACGCGGAAGACGACGAGGAAGAGCAGCACGATAAACCCAAGAGTCGACGGAGGAGTAGGAGCGCGGAACGAAGAAGACACAGGGATAAATGTACATCTCTTCCGGGTTTCCCCAGTTAGGTGCCCCATGCGCAGAAAGCCAGAGCCCGCCTTCTCCATGAAGGTGTCCCAGTCCTCGACCTTCGAGCCGACCCCTTGAGAAGATCCACTACCCCTCTCCCCTCCTTCTCCCGTTCCGGCCCCTACTCGGCAGCAAAGAAAATGCCCTCCCTCATGGGGATGCCCTCATGAAACTAATGAAGACATTGGTTAGAGTGGTCATCGCAAAGGAGAAATTTGCTCAAACCACTCCTAAAGCTTACCGGTGAAAGGACTAGCCACGGGACAACCCTAGGAACTCTTCCCAGGCCCCAGGTGTCATTACCCTGATACGTGCAACAGGAGGCAACCCGAGGGTCTGGGACCAGCAGCTCAGGTTAAAAAGCATTACTTCAAATATTAGAATGGCAGGAAGGCACCCCTGAATTAAAAAAATGGCTAAAATTGTGCTGGGAGGTTCCCGATTTTGATCCACCCATGCTTATACAGGGTAATAAAACTCGACGACCCTACGGACGTCGGCGGTATTGTCCTGGACGGACGGATTACGTCCGATGTTGGTACAGGGTCCCTAGGACAGTCCGTCGGGGTCCCAGCCACCAGAGATTTTTTCCCATGTGATTAGTGCCGTTGTTGCATGTTTTCTTTTTTCTTCAGGATTCAAGAAATGTCTATTACGATAGCCAGTTTGAATGCGTTGGCCTGAGTGGATCGGGGCAAGGCGGCTCGCCTGGCTTCGGTGACCTCTTGTCGTACGGCGTGGATGTGGTCATGATCCAAGAGACTCACTTTGTTTGGCGGTCGACTCGTGGTGGTTGATGACGACTTTGTCGTTTATTCAGCATATGGAGCCGGCGCCAGAGGTGTTTCTTTGCTGGTTAAGCGTACCCCCTGGACGAGGGTTGACCTTGTCCATGTCGGTGCCGAGGCCGATCGTGGCCGATATTGCAGTGAAAAGTCGTTCCGGCTGATTGCGGTTTACACAGCGCTCATCGTTCAAGGTGAGCGTGTCTCTTTCTTTTCGGCTGTTGGAGCCTTTTCATGGCATTCAACACGGCTAACTTTAGTTGGGGACTGGAATGCCATCCTAACCCCCAAATGGGATAGAGGGAGGGGGCGCTAGTGGGTGGAGTGGTGATCGTAGCCTGGTCAATCTTGTCGGCGATTTTGGTCTCGTCGATAGACACTGGGTCGATCATCCGGAAGGGGAGCATGTGGACGTGGACGCGTAGTTGGTCTTCTACCCGGGTATCAGCGCGGACGGATAGGTGTTAGTGAGAGTAGCTGGACACAGACTTAGAATGTCCAACGTTCCACTGAGTTAGGCTACACGGATCACAAACTCGCTTGTGCCCGTGTGGTGTTAGATTTTTAGCTCAGGGTTGGCTGGTTATTGGAAGTTCAACCAGTCCTTACTGGACAGGCGGGGACTTTCGCACCAGCCGACAAAACTAGTTCAGCGGGCGTTAATTGGGCGAGTCATTGGGAGTAAGTGGTGGGTTAGTCTTAAGGACCTCCATTAGGTCTTTCGCTACCCAACAGTAGTCAGCGGCTCGGAACCTTAGATAAGGCTGCGGAGGCAAAGACACTTAGAGCTAATTTCGCCCGGGCGGAGGTTGCGGGGGATTCCCTAGAAATAGCCTTAGCTAGGGAGGCCTGGAGCGTTCGACTAGCGGGCGCCACATGGGCCAGGTAACTAGGCTAAGTTAAGCAAGATGTCTTCCAAGTTGTGAAAATGGGCGCGGAACTGCGTAAGGAAGAAATCGCCGAGCCGGCGACCGGTACATTCGAGAGGTACGGCGACCCGGAGGGAACATCTCCAGGTCGACCGACGACATGTATGCGAGGCGTTCCGCAGCATTTCTCTGAACACCGATTTACCAAGGAGCCTGGTCTCCGTGACGAGGACTTTCGCAGCTATTTGGCTGACTCTTCTCGGCTTTTGCCGGCTGAAGCGGCTAGCTGCGAAGGGGAGATTACGGAGGACGAAATCTTACGTGTGGCTTTGAAGAAGGTCGGCAGTGGCAAGTCGCCAGGTTTGGATGGTTTGCCCCATGAATTGTACTTTGAGGATGTCGCACCTTTTTGTCCCGTTTTGGCAGTCGTGTTCAACCACTGTTTCGGCAGGGGTCCATCCCCGGTCGGATCACCAGGGCGTGATCACGCTGTTGAGAAAAGGCAAGAAGGTTGGGAGGGAACTAGACGATTACAGGCCCATAACTCTGCTAAACACAGAGTTAAAGATTTTTTGCCAAGATCCTGACGAATCGCTTGCAGCTAGTTGCCGAGTCTCTTGTTGAAACTTTGGATCAGACTTGTTCTGTGAAGGAGAACAATTCAGAGCAACTCGCACTTGATTCGTAATGATCATAGAGGGTGTAGAAGACGACGATGAGGCCGCGCTGATCAATTTAGATCAGTCCAAGGCATTTGATAGACTTCGACCATGGCTACCTGGCTGCTGTCCCTGCAGGCCGCCGGATTCAAACCCGACTTCAGCTGCTGGATTAGCCTTCTGTATCGCTCCCCCGGCTGTGGTACAGGTGAACGAAGCTGTCGGGCGCTTTCGCTGTCTAGGTCGGTCCGACAGGGTTGTCCACTGTCTTCTCTCCTCGCGTCTTGGCGTTGGAGCCCCCTCCTTCGCCGGCTAAGGACGAGACGGGCAGTCCGGTCCTGCGTGGAATTGAAGTCCCTGGCGGAGCTCGAGCCAGGCTCTCTACAGTACGCCGATGACGTAACGACCTTTGTGTCCTCCCGCAGGGACATAGAGGCGGTACACCAGGCGCTAGCCGGTACGAGAAGGTGACAGGGTTGAATTAACCGCGACAAGTCATCCGGTCGGCAAGGAGTTCGAAGGGAGTTTCCTCCCGGGGCCCTTCAGCTGGACGGACGGGCCGGTCAAGCTCCTCGGAGTTTGGTTCGGTCCGGACTTACAGCCGGAAAAACCGGTCAGAAGTACCGCGGTCGGCGCGTCGGTCAAGATTTGGCGTCGACGGGGTCTCTCCGTGAAGGGCTTGGCGGAGGTGTGTAACACATACCCTTTCCCCATGATCCTTTACCGGCTGTCAGTACTTCCCTTTGTGACGATCATGAGAAGGCGCTCGAGCGTTTGCTATTCTCCCGTCTTTGGAGAGGACGCAAACACATGGTCGACAAAGGAGTCTTCGTTGCCTCCGTCCGTGTCATAAGTCTGGGGATGCCACACTTGAGGAGCCACGTGCTCGCCCCAAGGTTGGCATTCCTCAGGCGCGCGTTAGAGGAAGATCGGTTGCTTGCGTAGTGAGGGACATGCTCTCGTTCTCACTATCACGCCCCCGACCCCTATGGCTGACCGTCAGGCCTTGGGTGCGACCGAAATCTCCTCCTCGAATGTCTGGCGGCTTTACAGGCCATTCCACGGTCCAGTGACCTTTCACAGCCTAGGAAAAATCTTCTATCGGGGATTAGGCAGGCGCCGTGAAGGATAAGTCACGAGTAAGTTTGCACAACGAGAGTGGAGCACTGCCTCATTGGCTCTATGCCAGGCAGAGACTACCGTGCAACTCTGAGTTTTCTCTGACCTGGCGATTGCCCGGAATGGTTTGTCTCTCAATGACAAGCGTCGTGCAATGGGCTCGGCGGATTTGCCAGATTGTGAACGTTGCAACCTTGGAATTAAGGAGTATCGCCGTCTGCGCACGCCTTCTTCCATTGTTCGCGCGTTCGCCCGTCAGGCGTGCGCGTGTCGGGCGAGTTGACTGCTCGCAGCCGCGCCGCGGAGCTCGTGTCATTGATCGCGCATACGCTGTGGACAATGTGTTGCCCTGTACCTGGAGGAAGCGGATGGTGTTTCTGACGCCGCTGGCTTCGGACAGAATGTGAGCAGGATGACGCGACTGGAGGAAGTCTTGCGGGGCGGCCGTCTTTCGGATCAGGATCTAATCCGCGGCTTTGAGCACCAGCTCAAAATGAAGATTAGAACTGAACGGAAACGGCTGCACCCGACAGACTTTTGCGAAAGGTGGACACAGCGAGCCCGGTTCGTGTGACCGGGGCTAGCCTTGATTTTCTTTTTTAGATCTGCTAATCACATCGGGGGATCCTCGAACCCTTCCCCGGTGGTTAAGGTAGATATTCTTTTGTGTACCTAGTTAATGTGAGTGTATGGGTTGTCCTAGCCTGTTCCCGGCTCCAATACTTTGTTATGATCCAGTTCGAGATCCCCTTTGTCCATCGTTATTTTGGTCTCGTTTCATTCTCGGCTGGCCGCCTTATATATTCCCCAGTCCAATTTATTTTAACCTGCTTCTCCTTTCTGTAGAAAGAGAGCTACTTGATTTTGCCTTTGGCAAGGTGGAACACAGTGGCCTCTTTAATTATGAGGGTGTGTTTGGGTCTTACTAACACCATGGGCATGATGTTCATTTGAAATTGTTTTTAGTTTGGGGTTTTTTGTTTCTTCATTCCCCCTTCCCATCATGTCATTTCATGCACAAATTTTTAAATCTATTTTTGTATTATAGTCACAAATTTTTATGTACATTTGGGGCGTTTTGTAGGTCCCTGGTATGGTTTTTGCGGTATTTTGGTGTACGATATGTATGAGTGTTGATGGACAAATTCTTATGGTGATTGAGAAAATTGTAACGTATGTATGGGTCGTGAATCCGATTAGCTAGGTATAAGATAGAGTACTGAAGACCACCCCAAGTTTTGTACTCCCACCCATTTTTCGGCCTTGTGCCATAATTCTTTGTAATTGAAGAATAAATAAAACCAGCCATCCTCCCAGACTTTTGTTTGTGGTGTTTGGCAAAACCACGAAGCTTTTGTTCCACCGTGATATTAGCTATCAATTTGGTTTTTGGGTTTGTTTTGCATTCCGTGCTCGAGTTTATTGCTCGGGCTTGTGCAAAGTAGCGTTCAAACAACGCGAAACACCGGATTGCAACTACCTGGTGTTCGGCCACTTAGCGGCAATGGCCTGTAATAGGCCGAAATAAGTCGGTCCTACCACCACGGCTCCTAGGAGGGGAAAGAGGAGACTGAGCTACTAACCAGGGATCGACCCTCTCGGAAGTATCAGCAGCACTTACACCTTCTACCTCTGGGTGGAATGGAGGTAGAATCATCATTAAGTGGAGAGGAGTACTACGCTCAAATGAACTTGAAGTACGCGGAATTTATCAAGGAAGCAGAACTGGTTTCGGTCCCTATCAGGTTAGCTCTAATAGAAGCCTGGAATAATTACCTTGATAACAAAGGACCTTAAACACACAAATTAATTGGGGTCCCCAGGGACGTTTTTGAATATATTAAAGCACTGAAGATCAAAGCCAGGGCCGTAGCGAGGAGAGGCGGTGCTATGTGGGACGTCCTGCTTGGATTCGTAGGACAAGAAGGCCCCAATGGGAGTGGTCTTGGAAACCAAGACACTCCAAATCCATACAGAGTACATGGGTACTAAGAAACTTAAAATCACCCTGCATGGCGTCCCAATGGACATCGCCGAGGACCATATTGGTGCCTTTTTGCGGGATATGGCAAGGTGGCCGAAGTCTCCCTCGCTGCGGTCAAAGGCAGGCTTTTTGACGGGCGACATGACCCTCCAAGGACCTTGACAAAAGAGAAGACAGTAGACAAGATCCCCAACATCCTCACTTTGTAGGGGTCGCAAGATATTTGTGATTGTGGAGGAAGTGCGCCAAAGGCGGTCTGGTGGGCGGCGGTTGCTGCCAAGGTTTGCCCGACGAAGAACCCACCCTCAAAGGCCCCAAACAGCCAAGCAGTCGGCAAGAGGAAAAGGCAGGTAGTGCGAGACGACGGATAGCAACACCAACTCCAGCACAGACTGTCAGTAGGAGGAAGGAGGGCAGGTGGTCGGCAGAAAGAAGGCGAAGACTCTTCCTCATGAAGGTGCTGCCCCCTGTCAAGACGCCTCCAAACAGACTCGAAAAGCAGCGTCCCCAGCCAAACAGAAGGCGTGCCCGGCAAAAGCGCCGTCTCTGGGCGGGGAGCCGGAGTCAAAAAGGAGCCCCCGGTAGAGGTCTCCCCTCCCGCCAAAACGCCGGCCAAACATGTACAGAAAAGGGGAGTCCCTCCTCAAGAAGGTGGAGGAAATGGACGTGGAAAGGTCGGCGTCCTTAAAACGCGGAAGAGACGACGAGAAGAGTACGATAAACTCCAAGAGTCGACGGAGGAGTAGGAGCGTGGAACGAAGAAGACACAGGGATAAATGTACATCTCTTCCGGTTTCCTCAGTTAGGTGCTCCTATGCGCAGAAAGCCAGGAGCTCGCCCTCCACAGAAGGTGTCCCAGTCCCTGACCTTCGAGCTGACCCCCTTGAGAAGATCCACTACCTCTCTCCTCCCTTCTCCCTGTTCCGCTCTCACCGGCATAAAAAGAAAAATGCCCTCCCTCATGGGGATGCCCTCATGAAAATTAATGAAGACATTGGGTTAGAGTGGTCATCGCAAAGGAGAAATTTGCTCAAACCACTCTAAAGCTTACTTCGGTGAAAGGACTATCCACGGACAACCCTAGGAACTTTCCAGGCCCTGTGTGTCATTACTCTGATACGCAACACAGGAGGCAACCTGAGGTCTGGGACCACATAGCTCAGGTTAAAAAACATTGACTAAATATTAGAAATGGTGCAGGAAGGCACCCCTGAATTAAAAAAATGGCTAGAAATTGTGCTGGGAGGTTCCTGATTTTGATCCACCCATGCTTATATAGGGTAATAAAACTCACTTACCCTACGGACGTCGGTATTGTCCTGGACGGACGGATTATCTCGATGTTGGTACAGGGTCCCTAGGACAGTCTGTCGGGGTCCCAGCCACCAGAGATTTTTTCCCCGTATGTGATTAGTGCCGTTGTTGCATGTTTTTCTTTTTTCTTTTTCAGATCTAAGAAATGTCTATTAAGATAGCCAGTTTGAATGCGTATGGCCCGAGGATCGGGGTGCGGCTCGCCTCGCTCGTGACCTCTTGTCGTACGGCGGATGTGGCCGCGATCCAAGAGACTCACCGGTTTGCGAAGTCGACTCGTGTGTGCTGGATGACGACTTTGTCGTTTATTCAGCATACGGGAGCCGGCGGGCCAGAGGTGTCTTGCTGGTTAAGCGTACCCCGGACGCGAGGGTTGACCTTGTCTAAGTGTCGTGAAAGGAGGGAAGCCGGCTGATCGTGGCCGATATTGCAGTGAAAAGCAAGTCGTTCCGGTTGATTGCGGTTTATGCGCCCAATGTTCAAGGTGAGCGTGTCTTTCTTTCGGCTGTTGGAGCCCTTCATGGTGCATTCAACACGGCTAATCTTAGTTGGGGACTGGAATGCCATCCTAACCCTGCAAATGGGATAGAGGGAGGGGCGCTTGCTGGGTGGAGGGTGATCGTAGTCTGGTCAACTTTGTCGGCGATTTTGGTCTCGTCGATAGATACCGGGTCGATCATCCGGAAGGGAGCATGTGGACGTGGACGCGTGTTGGCCTTCTACCCGGGTATCAGCGTACCTGGATAGGATGTTAGTGAGAGAAGCCGCCGATATAGACTCCTCCTTAGAATGTCCAACGTTCCACTGGTTAGGCTACACGGACCACAAACTCGTTTGTGCCCGTGTGGTGTTAGATTTTAGGCCTAGGTTGGCTGGTTATTGGAAGTTCAACCAGTCCTTACTGGACAGGCGGGACTTTCGTGACCAGCTGACAAAACTAGTTCAGCGGGCGTTAATTGGGCGAGTCATTGGGGTGTAAGTGGTGGGTTAGTCTTAAGGACTCCATTAGGTCTTTCGCCACCAAATATAGCCAACGGCTCAACCTAGATAAGGCTGCGGAGGCAAAGACACTTAGAGCTAATTTCGCCCGGGCGGAGGCTGGTGGGGATTCCCTAGAGATAGCCTTAGCCAGGGAGGCCCTGGAGCGTTCGACTAGCGGGCGCTACATGGGCCAGGTAATTAGGGCTAAGTTAAGCAAGATGTCTTCCGAAGCTGTGAAAATGGGCGCGGAACTGCGCCAAGGAAGAAATTCGCCGAGCCGGCGACCGGTACATTCGAGAGGTACGCGACCCGGAGGGACATCTCCTTAGGTCGACCGACGACATGTGCGAGGCGTTCCGGCAGCATTTCGAACACCGATTTACCAAGGAGCCTGGTCTCCGTGACGAGGACTTTCGCAGCTATTTGGCTGACTTTCCCTTTCGGCTTTTGCCGGCTGAAGCGGCTAGTTGCGAAGGGGAGATTACGGAGGACGAAATCTACGTGGCTTTGAAGAAGGTCGGCAGTGGCAAGTCGCCAGGTTTGGATGGTTTGCCCTATGAATTGTACTTGAGGATGTCGCACCTTTTTGTCCCGCTCTTGGCAGTCGTGTTCAACCACTGGTTTCGGCAGGGGTCCATCCCGGTCGGATCACCAGGGGCGTGATCACGCTGTTGAGAAAAGGCAAGAAGGTTGGGAGGGAACTAGATGATTACAGGCCCATAACTCTGCTAAACACAGAGTTAAAGATTTTGGCCAAGATCCTGACGAATCGCTTGCAGCTAGTTGCCGAGTCTCTGTTGGAACCGGATCAGACTTGTTCTGTGAAGGGGAGAACAATTCAGAGCAACCTGCACTTGATCGCACGATCATAGAGGGTGTAGAAGACGACGATGAGGCCGCGCTGATCAATTTAGAGATCAGTCCAAGGCATTTGATAGGATTGACCATGGCTACCTGGTTGCCGTCCTGCAGGCCGCCGGATTCAAACCCCGACTTCAGCCGCTGGATTAGCTTCTCTGTATCGCTCCCCCCGGGCTGTGGTACAGGTGAACGGGAAGTTGTCAAGCGCTTTCGCGCTGTCTAGGTCGGTCCGACAGGGTTGTCCACTGTCTTTCTCCTTGGCGGTCTTGGCGTTGGAGCCCCTCCTTCGCCGGCTGAGGGACGAGACTGGCAGTCCGGTCCTGCGTGGAATTGAAGTCTCGGCGGAGCTCGAGCCAGGGTTTTCTGCGTACGCCGATGACGTAACGACCTTTGTGTCCTCCCGCAGGGACATAGAGGCGGTACACCAGGCGCTTGTACGGTACGAGAAGGTGACAGGGGCCAGAATCAACTGCGACAAGTCATCCGGCTTGCGGTTAGGTGCCTGGAAGGGAGTTTCCCTCCCGGGGCCCTTTCAGCTGGACGGACGGGCCGGTCAAGCTCCTCGGAGTTTGGTTCGGTCCGGACTTACAGCTGGAGAAAACTGGTCAGAAGTACTGGGCGGGGTCGGCGCGTCGGTCAAGATTTGGCGTCGACGGGGTCTCTCCGTGAAGGGCTTGGCGGAGGTGTGTAACACATACTTTCCCATGATCCTTTACCGGCTGTCAGTACTTCCCCTTTGTGACGATCATGAGAAGGTGCTCGAGCGTTTGCTATTCTCCTGTCTTTGGAGAGGACGCAAACACATGGTCGACAAAGGAGTCTGTTGCCTCCGTCCGTGTCAAGGGGGTCTGGGGATGCCACACTTGAGGAGCCACGTGCTCGCTTCAAGGTTGGCATTCCTCAGGCGCGCGTTAGAGGAAGATCGGTTGCTTGCGGGGGTAGTGGAGAAGGCTGTTCCCTTGCCTTACCATCACGCCCCCGACCCTATGGCTGACCGTCAGGCCTTGGTGCGACCGAAATTCCTCCTCGAATGTTCAAGTGCTTTACAGGCCATTCCACGGTCCAGTGACCTTTCACAGCCTAGGAAAATCTTCTATCGGGGATTAGTGGAGGGTGCCGTGAAGGATAAGCTGTGGAGTAAGCTCGGCATGTCGAGAGTGGAGTACCGCTCTCATTGGTCTTGGGCGCCGGTGCAGATTGCCTCAGCAACTCTGAGTTTTCTCGACCTGGCGATTGGCTCGGAATGGTTTGTCTCTCAACACAAGCGTTTCGCAATGGGCCTGGCGGATTTGCTAGATTGTGAGCGTTGCAACCTTGGAATCAGCGAGACGTCTGCGCACGGCCTTCTTCCATTGTTCGCGCGTTCGCCCGTTGTGGGCGCGTGTCGGCGAGTTGGACTGCCTCGTGCATCGCGCCGCGGGAGCTCGTGCTCATTGATCGCGCATACGCTGTGGACAATGTGGTTGCCCCGTACTCTGAGGAAGCGGATGGTGTTTCTGACGCTGCTGGCTTCGGCTAGAATGGTGATATGGACGACGCGACTGGAGGCCTTGCGGGGCGGTCGTCTTTCGGATCAGGATCTAATCCGATATTTTGAGCACCAGCTCAAAATGAAGATTGAACCGAACGGAAACGGCTGCACCCGACAGACTTTTGCGAAAGGTGGATACATGCAGCGAGCCTGGTTCGTGTGACCGGGGCTAGCCTTGATTTTCTTTTTAGATCTGCTAATCACATCGGGGGGATTCCTTTTGGAACCCTTCCGTGGTTAAGGTAGATATTCTTTTGTGTACCTAGTTAATGTGAGTGTATGGGTTGTCCTAGCCTGTTCCCGGCTCCAATACTTTTGTTATGATCCAGTTCGAGATCCCCTTTGTCCATCGTTATTTTGTCCTGTTTTACTCGGTTGGGTCAGCCTTATATATTCCCCAGTCCAATTTATTTTAACCTGCTTCTCCTTTTCCTGTAGAAAGAGAGCTACTTGATTTTGCCTTTTAAGGCAGAATACAGTGGCCTTTAATTATGAGGGTGTGTTTGGGTCTTACTAACACCATGGATATGATGTTCATTTGAAATTGTTTT
Organism: Ascarosepion bandense; assembly: GCA_037127315.1. Lineage (NCBI taxonomy): Eukaryota > Metazoa > Mollusca > Cephalopoda > Sepiida > Sepiidae > Ascarosepion > Ascarosepion bandense. Next base: position 6,254 of record JBBBDQ010007243.1, on the reverse strand, counting down.
TAGTTTGGGGTTTTTTGTTTCTTCATTCCCCCTTCCCATCATGTCATTTCCATGCACAAATTTTTTAAACTTATTTTTGTATTACATTTGTAAATAGTCACAAATTTTTATGTACATTTGGGAAGGTTTTGTAGGTCCCTGGTATGGTTTTTGCGGTATTTTGGTGTACGATATGTATGAGTGTTGATGGACAAATTCTTATGGTGATTGAGAAAAAATTGTAACGTATGTATGGGTCGTGAATCCGATTAGCTAGGTATAAGATAGTGTACTGAAGACCACCCCAAGTTTTGTTCCCCCTACCATTTTTCGGCCTTGTGCCATAATTTTTGTATTTAAAGAAGAAAACTAGCCATCCCCCCCAGACTTTTGTTTGTGTGGTGTTTGGCAAAACCAGAGCGAAGCTTTTGTTCCACCGTGATATTAGCTATCAATTTGGTTTTTGGGTTTGCTTGTGCATTCCAGCCCGAGTTTATTGCTCGGGCTAGCGCAGCAGCGTCTCTAATAACGCGAAACACCGATTGCAACTACCTGGTGTTCGGCCACTTGGCGGCAATGGCCTGTAATAGGCCGGAAGAAGTCGGTCCTCCCACCACGGCCTCGGTGGGAGGGAAAGAGGGAGACTCCCGGGGAGTTTACCACCTAGGATCGACCCTCTTCGGAAGTATCAGCAGCATCTCCCATACCTCTACCTCTGGGTGGAATGGAGGTAGAATCACTACTATGGGAGAGGAGTACTACGCTCAAATGAACTTGAAGTACGTGGAATTTATCAAGGAAGCAGAACTGGTTTCGGTCCCTGAACAGTTAGCTCTAATAGAAGCCCGAATAATTACCTTGATAACAAAGGACCTGAAAACACACAAATTAATTGGGTCCCCAGGGACGTGTTTGAAGAAAGTATTAAAGCACTGAAGATCAAAGCCAGGGCCGTAGCGAGGAGAGGCGGTGCCATGTGGGACGTCCTGCTTGGATCTGCAGGGGAGGCGAAGGTTCTAATGGGAGTGGTCTTGCACAAGACACTCCAAATCCATACAGATTACATGGGTACTAAGAAACTTAAAATTACCCTGCATGGCGTCCCAATGGACATCGCCGAGGACCATATCGGTGCCTTTGCCGGATATGGCAAAAGGGGTCGAAGTCTCCTCGCTGCGGTCAAAGGCAGGTTTAACGGGTGACATGACCCTCCAAGTGACCTTGACGAAGGAGAGGATTGAAAAGATCCCCAACATCATTACTTGCAGGGGTCGCAAGATATTTGTGATTGTGAGGGAAGAAAAGCCGTGCTGTTGGGTCTGCGGGGCGGCGGAACATGTTGCCAAGGCTTGCCCGACGAAGAACCCACCCCCAAAGGCCCAAACAGCCAAGCAGCCGCAGCAAGAGGAAAAGGCAGGGGGAAAGGAGACGACTAAGACAGCAACACCAACTCCAGCACAGACTGTCAGTAGGGAGGGCGAGAGGCGGTGGTCGGCAGAAAGAAGGCGAAGACTCCTTCCCCCCGCGAAGGTGCCGCTCCCCCGTCAAGACGCCTCCAAAACAGACTCCGCAAAAGCAGCGTCCCCAGCTAAACAACAGGAAGGCGTGCCCGGCAAAAGCGCCGTCTGGGCGGGGAGCCGAAAAACAAAAGGAGCCCCGGTGAGAGGTCTCCCCCCGCCAAAACGCCGGCCAAACATGTACAGAAAAGGAGTCCCTCCCCCAAGAAGGTGGAGGAAATGGACGTGGAAAGGTCGGCGTCCTTAAAACGCGGAAGGCGACGACGAGGAAGAGCAGCACGATAAACCCAAGAGCGACGGAGAGTAGGAGCGTGGAACGAAGAAGCACACAGGGATAAATGTACATCTCTTCCGGTTTCCCCAGTTAGGTGCTCCTATGCGCAGAAAGCCAGAGCCTCGCCCTTCCCTCCACAGAAGGTGTCCCAGTCCCCGACCTTCGAGCCGACCCCTTTGAGAAGATCCACTACTCCCTCTCCCTCCCTTCTCCTGTTCCGGCCCCTAATGGCATAAAAAGAAAATGCCCTCCCTCATGGGGATGCCCTCATGAAAATTAATGAAGACATTGGGTTAGAGTGGTCATCGCAAAGGAGAAATTTGCTCAAACCACTCCTAAAGCTACTTCGGCAGTTGGACTAGCCACGGACAACCCTAGGAACTTTTCCCAGGCCCCAGGTGTCATTACCCTGATACGTAACACAGGAGGCAACCTGAGGGTCTGGGACTACATAGCTCAGGTTAAGAAAAGCATTACTCAATATTAGAATGGTGCAGGAAGGCACCCCTGAATTAAAAAAAATGGCTAGAAATTGTGCTGGGAGGTTCTGATTTTTGATCCACCCATGCTTATATAGGGTAATAAACCTTTACTTACCCTACGGACGTCGGCGGTATTGTCCTGACGGACGGATTACGTCCGATGTTGGTACAGGGTCCTCAGGACAGTCCGTCGGGGTCCCAGCCACCAGAGATTTTTTCCCGTATGTGATTAGAGCCGTTACGGCATGTTTTCTGTTCTCTTTTCAGGCCTAAGAAATGTCTATCAAGATAGCCACAAGTTTGAATGGTGTATGGCCTGAGGGATCGGGGCAAGGCGGTCGCCTGAGCCAGACCTCTGTCGTACGGCGTGGATGTGGCCGCGATCCAAGAGACTCACTTTGTTTGCGAAGTCGACTCGTGTGTGCTGATGACGACTTTGTCGTTTATTCAGCATATGGGGAGTCGCGGGCCAGAGGTGTTTCTCTTGTTGTTGCTGCGTACCCTTGACGCGAGGGTTGACCTTGTCCATGTCGGTGCCGAGGGCCGGCTGATCGTGGCCGATATTGCAGTGAAAAGCAAGTCGTTCCGCCGATTGCGGCTTGCGCCCAATGTTCAAGGTGAGCGTGTCTCTTTCTTCGGCTGTTGGAGCCCTTCAAGGGAAAGGTTCAACACGGCTAATCTTAGTTGGGGACTGGAATGCCATCCTAACCCCCAAATGGGATAGAGGGAGGGGCGCTAGCGGGCGGAGTGGTGATCGCGGCCTGGTCAATCTTGTCGGCGATTTCGGCCTCTGTCGATAGATACCGGGTCGATCATCCGAAGTAGCAGGACGTGGACGCGTAGTTGGCCCCTACCTCCGGGTATCAGCGTACCTGGATAGGGTGTTAGTGAGAGAAGCCGACATAGACTTCTTAGAATGTCCAACGTTCCACTGGTTAGGCTACACGGATCACAAACTCGTTTGTGCCTGTGGTGGTGTTGGATTTTGTGGCCTAGCCGGGCTGGTTATTGGAAGCCTAACCAGTCCTTACTGGACAGGCGGGACTTTCGTGACCAGCTGACAAAATCCAGTTCAGCGGGCGTTAATTGGGCGAGTCATTGGGAGAAGAAGTGTGGTTAGTCTTGAAAGGACGCATTAGGTCTTTCGCCACCAAATATAGCCAGCGGCTCAACCTAGAGGCGGCCGCGGAGGCAAGACACTTAGCTAATTTTCGCCCGGGCGGAGGCTGGTGGGGGATTCCCCAGAAATAGCCTTAGCCAGGGAGGCCCCGGAGTTCGACTAGCGGGCGCTACATGGGCCAGGTAATTAGGCTAAGTTAAGCAAGATGTCTTCCGAAGCTGTGAAAATGGGCGCGAAACCGCGCAAGGAAGAAATTCGCCGAGCCGGCGACCGGTACATTCGAGAGGTACGCGACCCTGAGGGACATCTCCTTAGGGTCGACCGACGAAGGCGTGCGAGGCTCCCGGCAGCATTTCGAACACCGATTTTACCAAGGAGCCTGGCTCGTGACGAGGACTTTCGCAGCTATTTGGCTGACTTTCCCCGGCTTTTGCCGGCCGAAGCGGCTAGCTGCGAAGGGGAGATTACGGAGGACGAAATCACGTGGTTTGAAGAAGGTCGGCAGTGGCAAGTCGCCAGGTTTGGATGGTTTGCCCGTATGAATTGTACTTGAGGATGTCGCACCTTTTTGTCCCGCTCTGGCAGTCGTGTTCAACCACTGGTTTCGGCAGGGGTCCATCCCCGGTCGGATCACCAGGGGCGTGATCACGCTGTTGAGAAAAGGCAAGAAGGTTGGGAGGGAACGATGATTATAGGCCCATAACTCTGCGCAGAACATAGAGTTAAAGATTTTGGCCAAGATCCTGACGAATCGCTTGCAGCTAGTTGCCGAGTCTCTGTTGGAACCGGATCAGATCGTCTTGTGAAGGAAACAATTCAGAGCAACCTGCACTTGATTCGCACGATCATAGAGGGTAGAAGACGACGAGGAGGCCGCGCTGATCAATTTAGATCAGTCCAAGGCATTTGATAGGATTGACCATGGCTACCTGGCTGCTGTCCTGCAGGCCGCCGGATTCAAACCCGACTTCAGCCGCTGGATTAGCCTTCTGTATCGCTCTCCCGCTGTGGTACAGGTGAACGGGAAGCTGTCGGGCGCTTTCGCGCTGTCTAGGTCGGTCCGACAGGGTTGTCCACTGTCTTCTCCTTATGTCTTGGCGTTGGAGCCCCTCCTTCGCTAAGGGACGAGACGGCAGTCCGGTCCTGTGTGGAATTCGAAGTCCCCGGCGGAGCTCGAGCCAGGGTTTCTGCGTACGCCGATGACGTAACGACCTTTTGTGTCCTCCCGCAGGGACATAGAGGCGGTACACCAGGCGCTTGTACGGTACGAGAAGGTGACAGGGGCCAGAATTAACTGCGACAAGTCATCCGGCTTGCGGTTAGGTGCCTGGAAGGGAGTTTCCCTCCCAATCTTTCAGCTGGACGGACGGGCCGGTACTTGCTCCCCTCGGAGTTTGGTTCGGTCCGGACTTACAGCTGGAGAAAAACTGGTCAGAAGTACTGGCAAAGGTCGGCGCGTCGGTCAAGATTTGGCGTCGACGGGGTCTCTCCGTGAAGGGCTTGGCGGAGGTGTGTAACACATACTCCTTTCCCATGATCCTTTACCGGCTGTCAGTACTTCCCCTTTGTGACGATCATGAAGGCGCTCGAGCGTTTACAGATCTTCCTGTCTTTGGAGAGGACGCAAACACATGGTCGACAAAGGAGTCTGTTGCCTCCGTCCGTGTCAAGGGGTCTGGGGATGCCACTTCTGAGGAGCCACGTTCGCTTCAAGGTTGGCATTCCTCAGGCGCGCGTTAGAGGAAGATCGGTTGCTTGCGGGGGTAGTGAGGGATAGCGTTCCCTTGCCTTACCATCACGCCCCCGACCCTATGGCTGACCGTCAGGCCTTGGGTGCGACCGAAATTCCTCCTCGAATGTCTGGCGGCTTTACAGGCCATTCCACGGTCCAGTGACCTTTCACAGCCTAGGTAACCTTCTATCGGGGATTAGTGGAGGGTGCCGTGAAGGATACAAGCTGTGGGCGCTCGGCATGTCGAGAGTGGAGTACCGCTCTCATTGGTCTTGGGCGCCAGGTGCAGATTGGCTCAGCAACTCTGAGTTTTCCGACCTGGCGATTGGCTCGGTAAATGGTTTGTCTCTCAATGACAAGCGTTCGCAATGGGCCTGGCGGATTTGCCAGATTGTGAACGTTGCAACCTTGGAATCAAGGAGACGTTCAGCACGCCTTCTTCCATTGTTCGCGCGTTCGCCCGTTGTGGGCGCGTGTCGGCGAGTTGACTGCTTGTGGCCGCGCCGCGGGAGCTCGTGCTCATTGATCGCGCATACGCTGTGGACAATGTGTTGCCCCTACTCTGGAGTGAAGCGGATGGTGTTTCTGACGCTGCTGGCTTCGGCTAGAATGGTGATAAGGGACGACGCGACTGGAGGAAGTCTTGCGGGGCGGTCGTCTTTCGGATCAGGATCTAATCCGATATTGAGCACCAGCTCAAAATGAAGATTAGAACTGAACGGAAACGGCTGCACCCGACAGACTTTGCGAAAGGTGGATACATGCAGCGAGCCCGGTTCGTGTGACCGGGGCTAGCCTTGATTTTCTTTTAGATCTGTTAATCACATCGGGGGATTCCTTTGGAACCCTTCCCGTGGTTAAGGTAGATATTCTTTGTGTACCTAGTTAATGTGAGTGTATGGGTTGTCCTAGCCTGTTCCCTGGCTCCAATACTTTTGTTATGATCCAGTTCGAGATCCTCTTTGTCCATCGTTATTTTGTCCCGTTTTACTCTCGGCTGGGTCAGCCTTATATATTCCCTGGGGGTCCAATTTATTTTAACCTGCTTCTCCCATCTCTGTAGTGCGAGCTACTTGATTTTGCCTTTAAGGCAGAATACAGTGGCCTCTTTAATTATGAGGTGTGTTTGGGTCTTACTAACACCATGTAT
>JBBBDQ010007179.1:0-14798 GCA_037127315.1 Ascarosepion bandense | reverse complement strand
CACCTAGAAGACTTCCCTTGTTTACATTTAATATTTCAGTATTATGGAGTTAGGCTAAGTACAAGTAATGATAATCCCTGACATTCGGTAAACATTAGCCTACCAGATACCTCGATTTCACATAGAAGACTTCCCTTGTTTACATTTAATATTCCAGTATTATGGAGTTAGGCTATGTACAAGTAATGATAATCCCTGACATTCGGCAAACATTAGGCTACCAGATACCTCGATTTCACATAGAAGACTTCCCTTGTTTACATTTAATATTTCAGTATTATGGAGTTAGGCTAAGTACAAGTAATGATAATCCCTGACATTCGGTAAACATTAGCCTACAAGATACCTCGATTTCACATAGAAGCCTTCCCTTGTTTACATTTAATATTTCAGTATTATGGAGTTAGGCTAAGTACAAGTAATGATAATCCCTGACATTCGGTAAACATTAGCCGACCAGATACCTCGATTTCACATAGAAGACTTCCCTTGTTTACATTTAATATTTCAGTATTATGGAGTTAGGCTAAGTACAAGTAATGATAATCCCTGACATTCGGTAAACATTAGCCTACCAGATACCTCAATTTCACATAGAAGACTTCACTTGTTTACATTTAATATTTCAGTATTATGGAGTTAGGCTAAGTACAAGTAATGATAATCCCTGACATTCGGTAAACATTAGCCTACCAGATACCTCGATTTCACCTAGAAGACTTCCCTTGTTTACATTTAATATTTCAGTATTATGGAGTTAGGCTAAGTACAAGTAATGATAATCCCTGACATTCGGTAAACATTAGCCTACCAGATACCTCAATTTCACATAGAAGACTTCCCTTGTTTACATTTAATATTCCAGTATTATGGAGTTAGGCTAAGTACAAGTAATGATAATCCCTGACATTCGGTAAACATTAGCCTACCAGATACCTCAATTTCACATAGAAGACTTCCCTTATTTACATTTAATATTCCAGTATTATGGAGTTAGGCTAAGTACAAGTAATGATAATCCCTGACATTCGGTAAACATTAGCCTACCAGATACCTCGATTTCACATAGAAGACTTCCCTTGTTTACATTTAATATTCCAGTATTATGGAGTTAGGCTATGTACAAGTAATGATAATCCCTGACATTCGGCAAACATTAGGCTACCAGATACCTCGATTTCACATAGAAGACTTCCCTTGTTTACATTTAATATTTCAGTATTATGGAGTTAGGCTAAGTACAAGTAATGATAATCCCTGACATTCGGTAAACATTAGCCTACAAGATACCTCGATTTCACATAGAAGCCTTCCCTTGTTTACATTTAATATTTCAGTATTATGGAGTTAGGCTAAGTACAAGTAATGATAATCCCTGACATTCGGTAAACATTAGCCGACCAGATACCTCGATTTCACATAAAAGACTTCCCTTGTTTACATTTAATATTTCAGTATTATGGAGTTAGGCTAAGTACAAGTAATGATAATCTGACATTCGGTAAACATTAGCCTGCCAGATACCTCAATTTCACATGAAGACTTCACTTGTTTACATTTAATATTTCAGTATTATGGAGTTAGGCTAAGTACAAGTAATGATAATCCCTGACATTCGGTAAACATTAGCCTACCAGATACCTCGATTTCACATAGAAGACTTCCCTTGTTTACATTTAATATTTCAGTATTATGGAGTTAGGCTAAGTACAAGTAATGATGATGCCTGACATTCGGTAAACATTAGCCTACCAGATGCCTCAATTTCACATAGAAGACTTCCCTTATTTACATTTAATATTCCAGTATTATGGAGTTAGGCTAAGTACAAGTAATGATAATCCGTGACATTCGGTAATCATTAGCCTACCAGATACCTCAATTTCACACAAGACATCTCTTATTTACATTTAATATTCCAGTATTATGGAGTTAGGCTATGTACAAGTAATGATAATCCCTGACATTCGGTAAACATTAGCCTACCAGATGCCTCGATTTAACCTAGAAGTCTTCTCTTATTTACATTTAATATTCCAGTATTATGGAGTTAGGCTAAGTACAAGTAATGATAATCCCTGACATTCGGTAAACATTAGCCTACCAGATACCTCGATTTCACATAGAAGACTTCCCTTGTTTACATTTAATATTTCAGTATTATGGAGTTAGGCTAAGTACAAGTAATGATGATGCCTGACATTCGGTAAACAGTAACCTACAGATACCTCAATTTCACATGAAGACTTCCCTTATTTACATTTAATATTCCAGTATTATGGAGTTAGGCTAAGTACAAGTAATGATAATCCCTGACATTCGGTAATCATTAGCCTACCAGGTGCCTCCAATTTCACATAGAAGACATCCCTTATTTACATTTAATATTCCAGTATTATGGAGTTAGGCTAAGTACAAGTAATGATAATCCCTGACATTCGGTAAACATTAGCCTACCAGATACCCTCGATTTAACCTAGAAGTCTTCTCTTATTTACATTTAATATTCCAGTATTATGGAGTTAGGCTAATGCAAATGATAATCCCTGACATTCGGTAAACATTAGCCTACCAGATACCTCAATTTCACATAGAAGACTTCTCTCATTTACATTTAATATTCCAGTATTATGGAGTTAGGCTAAGTACAAGTAATGATAATCCCTGACATTCGGTAAACATTAGCCTACCAGATACTATCAATTTCACATGAAGACTTCCCTTGTTTACATTTAATATTTCAGTATTATGGAGTTAGGCATAAGTACAAGTAATGATAATCTGACATTCGGTAAACATTAGCCTACCAGATACCTCAATTTCACATAGAAGACTTCCTTGTTTACATTTAATATTTCAGTATTATGGAGTCAGGCTAAGTACAAGTAATGATAATCCCTGACATTCGGTAAACATTAATATACCAGATACCTCGATTTCACATAGAAGACTTCCCTTGTTTACACTTAATATTTCAGTATTATGGAGTTAGGCTATGTACAAGTAATGATAATCCCTGACATTCGGCAAACATTAGCCTACCAGATACACTCAATTTCACATAGAAGACTTCTCTCATTTACATTTTAATATTTCAGTATTATGGAGTTAGGCTAAGTACAAGTAATGATAATCCCTGACATTCGGTAAACATTAGCCTACCAGATACCTCAATTTCACATAGAAGACTTCCCTTGTTTACATTTAATATTTCAGTATTATGGAGTTAGGCCTAAGTACAAGTAATGATAATACCTGACATTCGGTAAACATTAGCCTACCAGATACCTCAATTTCACATAGAAGACTTCCCTTGTTTACATTTAATATTTCAGTATTATGGAGTTAGGCTAAGTACAAGTAATGATAATCCCTGACATTCGGTAAACATTAGCCTACCAGATACCTCAATTTCACATAGAAGACTTCCCTTGTTTACATTTAATATTTCAGTATTATGGAGTTAGGCTAAGTACAAGTAATGATAATCCCTGACATTCGGTAAACATTAGCCTACCAGATACCTCGATTTCACATAGAAGACTTCCCTTGTTTACATTTAATATTTCAGTATTATGGAGTTAGGCTAAGTACAAGTAATTATAATCCCTGACATTCGGTAAACATTAGCCTACCAGATACCTCAATTTCACATAGAAGACTTCCCTTATTTACATTTAATATTCCAGTATTATGGAGTTAGGCTAAGTACAAGTAATGATAATCCCTGACATTCGGTAAACATTAGCCTACCAGATACCTCAATTTCACATAGAAGACTTCCCTTGTTTACATTTAATATTTCAGTATTATGGAGTTAGGCTAAGTACAAGTAATGATAATCCCTGACATTAGGTAAACATTAGCCTACCAGATACCTCAATTTCACATAGAAGACTTCCCTTATTTACATTTAATATTTCAGTATTATGGAGTTAGGCTAAGTACAAGTAATGATAATCCCTGACATTCGGTAAACATTAGCCTACCAGATACCTCGATTTCACCTAGAAGACTTCCCTTGTTTACATTTAATATTTCAGTATTATGGAGTTAGGCTAAGTACAAGTAATGATAATCCCTGACATTCGGTAAACATTAGCCTACCAGATACCTCAATTTCACATAGAAGACTTCCCTTGTTTACATTTAATATTCCAGTATTATGGAGTTAGGCTAAGTACAAGTAATGATAATCCCTGACATTCGGTAAACATTAGCCTACCAGATACCTCAATTTCACATAGAAGACTTCCCTTATTTACATTTAATATTCCAGTATTATGGAGTTAGGCTAAGTACAAGTAATGATAATCCCTGACATTCGGTAAACATTAGCCTACCAGATACCTCGATTTCACATAGAAGACTTCCCTTGTTTACATTTAATATTCCAGTATTATGGAGTTAGGCTATGTACAAGTAATGATAATCCCTGACATTCGGCAAACATTAGGCTACCAGATACCTCGATTTCACATAGAAGACTTCCCTTGTTTACATTTAATATTTCAGTATTATGGAGTTAGGCTAAGTACAAGTAATGATAATCCCTGACATTCGGTAAACATTAGCCTACAAGATACCTCGATTTCACATAGAAGCCTTCCCTTGTTTACATTTAATATTTCAGTATTATGGAGTTAGGCTAAGTACAAGTAATGATAATCCCTGACATTCGGTAAACATTAGCCGACCAGATACCTCGATTTCACATAAAAGACTTCCCTTGTTTACATTTAATATTTCAGTATTATGGAGTTAGGCTAAGTACAAGTAATGATAATCCCTGACATTCGGTAAACATTAGCCTACCAGATACCTCAATTTCACATAGAAGACTTCACTTGTTTACATTTAATATTTCAGTATTATGGAGTTAGGCTAAGTACAAGTAATGATAATCCGTGACATTCGGTAATCATTAGCCTACCAGATACCTCAATTTCACATAGAAGACATCTCTTATTTACATTTAATATTCCAGTATTATGGAGTTAGGCTATGTACAAGTAATGATAATCCCTGACATTCGGTAAACATTAGCCTACCAGATACCTCGATTTAACCTAGAAGTCTTCTCTTATTTACATTTAATATTCCAGTATTATGGAGTTAGGCTAAGTACAAGTAATGATAATCCCTGACATTCGGTAAACATTAGCCTACCAGATACCTCAATTTCACATAGAAGACTTCTCTCATTTACATTTAATATTCCAGTATTATGGAGTTAGGCTAAGTATAAGTAATGATAATCCCTGACATTCGGTAAACATTAGCCTACCAGATACCTCAATTTCACATAGAAGACTTCTCTCATTTACATTTAATATTCCAGTATTATGGAGTTAGGCTAAGTACAAGTAATGATAATCCCTGACATTCGGTAAACATTAGCCTACCAGATACCTCAATTTCACATAGAAGACTTCCCTTGTTTACATTTAATATTTCAGTATTATGGAGTCAGGCTAAGTACAAGTAATGATAATCCCTGACATTCGGTAAACATTAGCCTACCAGATACCTCAATTTCACATAGAAGACTTCCCTTGTTTACATTGAATATTTCAGTATTATGGAGTTAGGCTAGGTACAAGTAATGATAATCCCTGACATTCGGTAAACATTAGCCTACCAGATACCTCAATTTCACATAGAAGACTTCCCTTGTTTACATTTAATATTTCAGTATTATGGAGTTAGGCTAAGTACAAGTAATGATAATCCCTGACATTCGGTAAACATTAGCCTACCAGATACCTCAATTTCACATAGAAGACTTCCCTTGTTTACATTTAATATTTCAGTATTATGGAGTTAGGCTAAGTACAAGTAATGATAATCCCTGACATTCGGTAAACATTAGCCTACCAGATACCTCAATTTCACATAGAAGACTTCTCTCATTTACATTTAATATTCCAGTATTATGGAGTTAGGCTAAGTACAAGTAATGATAATCCCTGACATTCGGTAAACACTAGCCTACCAGATACCTCAATTTCACATAGAAGACTTCCCTTGTTTACATTTAATATTTCAGTATTATGGAGTTAGGCTAAGTACAAGTAATGATAATCCCTGACATTCGGTAAACATTAGCCTACCAGATACCTCAATTTCACATAGAAGACTTCTCTCATTTACATTTAATATTCCAGTATTATGGAGTTAGGCTAAGTACAAGTAATGATAATCCCTGACATTCAGTAAACATTAGCCTACCAGATACCTCAATTTCACATAGAAGACTTCCCTTGTTTACATTTAATATTTCAGTATTATGGAGTTAGGCTAAGTACAAGTAATGATAATCCCTGACATTCGGTAAACATTAGCCTACCAGATACCTCAATTTCACATAGAAGACTTCCCTTGTTTACATTTAATATTTCAGTATTATGGAGTTAGGCTAAGTACAAGTAATGATAATCCCTGACATTCGGTAAACATTAGCCTACCAGATACCTCGATTTCACATAGAAGACTTCCCTTGTTTACATTTAATATTTCAGTATTATGGAGTTAGGCTATGTACAAGTAATGATAATCCCTGACATTCGGCAAACATTAGCCTACCAGATACCTCAATTTCACATAGAAGACTTCCCTTGTTTACATTTAATATTTCAGTATTATGGAGTTAGGCTAAGTACAAGTAATGATAATCCCTGACATTCGGTAAACATTAGCCTACAAGATACCTCGATTTCACATAGAAGCCTTCCCTTGTTTACATTTAATATTTCAGTATTATGGAGTTAGGCTAAGTACAAGTAATGATAATCCCTGACATTCGGTAAACATTAGCCGACCAGATACCTCGATTTCACATAGAAGACTTCCCTTGTTTACATTTAATATTTCAGTATTATGGAGTTAGGCTAAGTACAAGTAATGATAATCCCTGACATTCGGTAAACATTAGCCTACCAGATACCTCAATTTCACATAGAAGACTTCACTTGTTTACATTTAATATTTCAGTATTATGGAGTTAGGCTAAGTACAAGTAATGATAATCCCTGACATTCGGTAAACATTAGCCTACCAGATACCTCGATTTCACATAGAAGACTTCCCTTGTTCACATTTAATATTTCAGTATTATGGAGTTAGGCTAAGTACAAGTAATGATGATGCCTGACATTCGGTAAACATTAGCCTACCAGATACCTCAATTTCACATAGAAGACTTCCCTTATTTACATTTAATATTCCAGTATTATGGAGTTAGGCTAAGTACAAGTAATGATAATCCCTGACATTCGGTAATCATTAGCCTACCAGATACCTCAATTTCACATAGAAGACATCTCTTATTTACAATTAATATTCCAGTATTATGGAGTTAGGCTATGTACAAGTAATGATAATCCCTGACATTCGGTAAACATTAGCCTACCAGATACCTCGATTTAACCTAGAAGTCTTCTCTTATTTACATTTAATATTCCAGTATTATGGAGTTAGGCTAAGTACAAGTAATGATAATCCCTGACATTCGGTAAACATTAGCCTACCAGATACCTCAATTTCACATAGAAGACTTCTCTCATTTACATTTAATATTCCAGTATTATGGAGTTAGGCTAAGTATAAGTAATGATAATCCCTGACATTCGGTAAACATTAGCCTACCAGATACCTCAATTTCACATAGAAGACTTCTCTCATTTACATTTAATATTCCAGTATTATGGAGTTAGGCTAAGTACAAGTAATGATAATCCCTGACATTCGGTAAACATTAGCCTACCAGATACCTCAATTTCACATAGAAGACTTCCCTTGTTTACATTTAATATTTCAGTATTATGGAGTCAGGCTAAGTACAAGTAATGATAATCCCTGACATTCGGTAAACATTAGCCTACCAGATACCTCAATTTCACATAGAAGACTTCCCTTGTTTACATTGAATATTTCAGTATTATGGAGTTAGGCTAGGTACAAGTAATGATAATCCCTGACATTCGGTAAACATTAGCCTACCAGATACCTCAATTTCACATAGAAGACTTCCCTTGTTTACATTTAATATTTCAGTATTATGGAGTTAGGCTAAGTACAAGTAATGATAATCCCTGACATTCGGTAAACATTAGCCTACCAGATACCTCAATTTCACAGAGAAGACTTCTCTCATTTACATTTAATATTCCAGTATTATGGAGTTAGGCTAAGTACAAGTAATGATAATCCCTGACATTCGGTAAACACTAGCCTACCAGATACCTCAATTTCACATAGAAGACTTCCCTTGTTTACATTTAAAATTTCAGTATTATGGAGTTAGGCTAAGTACAAGTAATGATAATCCCCGATATTCGGTAAACATTAGCCTACCAGATACCCTAATTTTGTTGCTAGAAGACTTTCATTTACATTTAATATTCCAGTATTATGGAGTTAGGCTAAGTACAAGTAATGATAATCCCTGACATTCAGTAAACATTAGCCCCACCAGATACCCTTAATTTCACATAGAAGACTTTGTTTACATTTAATATTTCAGTATTATGGAGTTAGGTTGGCACAAGTAACATAATCCCTGATAGTAAACATTAGCCTACCAGATACCCTCAATTTCACATAGAAGACTTCCCTTGTTTACATTTAATATTTCAGTATTATGGAGTTAGGCTAAGTACAAGTAATGATAATCCCTGACATTCGGCAGCATTAGCCTACCAGATACCTCGATTTCACATAGAAGACTTCCCTTGTTTACATTTAATATTTCAGTATTATGGAGTTAGGCTATACAAGTAATATAATCCCTGACATTCGGCAAACATTAGCCTACCAGATACCTCAATTTCACATAGAAGACTTCCCTTGTTTACATTTAATATTTCAGTATTATGGAGTTAGGGCTAAGTACAAGTAATGATAATCCCTGACATTCGGTAAACATTAGCCTACAAAGATACCTCGATTTCACATAGAAGCCTTCCCTTGTTTACATTTAATATTTTAGTATTATGGAGTTAGGCTAAGTACAAGTAATGATAATCCCTGACATTCGGTAAACATTAGCCGACCAGATACCTCGATTTCACATAGAAGACTTCCCTTGTTTACATTTTTAATATTTCAGTATTATGGAGTTAGGCTAAGTACAAGTAATGATAATCCCTGACATTCGGGTAAACATTAGCCTACCAGATACCTCAATTTCACATAGAAGACTTCACTTTTTTTTTTTTTTTTTTTTGTTTACATTTAATATTTCAGTATTATGGGAGTTAGGCTAAGTAATACAAGTAATGATAATCCCTGGCATTCGGTAAACATTAGCCTACCAGATAACTTTCGATTTCACATAGAAGATTTCTTGTACACATTTAATATTTCAGTATTATGAGTTAGAGCCAAGTACAAGTAATGATGATGCCTGATATTCGGTAAACATTAGCCTACCAGATACCTCAATTTCACATAGAAGACTTCCTTTTATTTACATTTAATATTCCAGTATGGAGTTAGGCTAAGTACAAGTAATGATAATCCCTGACATTCGGTAATCATTAGCCTACCAGATACCTCAATTTCACATAGAAGACCTCTTATTTACAATTAATATTCCAGTATTAAGGAGTTAGGCTATGTACAAGCAATGATAATCCCTGACATTCGGTAAACATTAGCCTACCAGATACCTCGATTTAACCTAGAAGTCTTCTCTTATTTACATTTAATATTCCAGTATTATGGAGTTAGGCTTGGCACAAGTAATGATAATCCCTGACATTCAGTAAACATTAGCCTACCAGATACCTCAATTTCACATAGAAGACTTCTCTCATTTACATTTAATATTCCAGTATTATGGAGTTAGGTTGGCACAAGTAATGATAATCCCTGACATTCGCAAACACAGCCTACCAGATACCTCAATTTCACATAGAAGACTTCTCTCATTTATTTAATATTCCAGTATTATGGAGTTAGGCTAAGTACAAGTAATGATAATCCTCAATATCTCGTAAACATTAGCCTACCAGATACCTCAATTTCACATAGAAGACTTCCCTTGTTTACATTTAATATTTACATTATGGAGTCAGGCTAAGTACAAGTAATGATAATCCCTGACATTCGGTAAACATTAGCCTACCAGATACCTCAATTTCACATAGAAGACTTCCCTTGTTTACATTGAATATTTCAGTATTATGGAGTTAGGCTAGGTACAAGTAATGATAATCCCTGACATTCGGTAAACATTAGCCTACCAGATACCTCAATTTTCATAGAAGACTTCTCTTATTTACATTTAATATTCCAGTATTATGGAGTGAAGTACAAGTAATGATAATCCCTGACATTCGGTAAACATTAGCCTACCAGATACCCTTTAATTTCACATAGAAGACTTCTCTCATTTACATTTAATATTCCAGTATTATGGAGTTAGGCTTGGCACAAGTAATGATAATCCCTGACATTCGGTAAACACTAACCTACCAGATACCTCAATTTCACACATAAGACTTTCCCTGTTTACATTTAATATTTCTGTGTGATGGAGTTAGGCTGGCACAAGTAATGATAATCCCTGACATTCGGTAAACACATCACCAGATACCTCAATTTCACATAGAAGACTTCTCTCATTTACATTTAATATTCCAGTATTATGGAGTTAGGCTAAGTACAAGTAATGATAATCCCTGACATTCAGTAAACATTAGCCTACCAGATACCTCAATTTCACATAGAAGACTTCCCTTGTTTACATTTAATATTTCAGTATTATGGAGTTAGGCTAAGTACAAGTAATGATAATCCCTGACATTCGGTAAACATTAGCCTACCAGATACCTC
Organism: Ascarosepion bandense; assembly: GCA_037127315.1. Lineage (NCBI taxonomy): Eukaryota > Metazoa > Mollusca > Cephalopoda > Sepiida > Sepiidae > Ascarosepion > Ascarosepion bandense. The sequence continues at coordinate 3,959 of JBBBDQ010007179.1, read as the reverse complement.
AATTTCACATAGAAGACTTTGTTTACATTTAATATTTCAGTATTATGGAGTTAGGCTAAGTACAAGTAATGATAATCCCTGACATTCGGTAAACATTAGCTCAGATACCTCGATTTCACATAGAAGACTTCCCTTTGTTTACATTTACTTATTTCAGTATTATGGAGTTAGGCTATGTACAAGTAATGATAATCCCTGACATCTGCAAACATTAGCCTACCAGATACCTCAATTTCACATAGAAGACTTTCTTCATTTACATTTAATATTTCAGTATTATGGAGTTAGGCTAAGTACAAGTAATGATAATCCCTGACATTCGGTAAACATTAGCCTACCAGATACCTCACTTCACATAGAAGCACTTCCTTGTTTACATTTAATATTTCAGTATTATGGAGTTAGGCTAAGTACAAGTAATGATAATCCCTGTATTCGGTAAACATTAGCCTACCAGATACCTCAATTTCACATAGAAGACTTCCTTGTTTATATTTAATATTTCAGTATTATGGAGTTAGGCTAATTACAAGTAATGATAATCCCCATATCTGCAAACATTAGCCTGTCAGATACCTCGATTTCACATAGAAGAGTTCCCTTGTTTACATTTAATATTTCAGTATTATGGAGTTAGGCTATGTACAAGTAATGATAATCCCTGACATTCGAAGTAAACATTACTACCAGATACCTCGATTTCACATAGAAGACTTCTCCATTTACATTTAATATTTCAGTATTATGGAGTTAGCTAAGTACAAGTAGATAATCCCTATACATCCGGTAAACATTAGCCTACCAGATACCTCAATTTCACATAGAAGATTTCCTTGTTTACATTTAATATTTTCAGTATTATGGAGTTAGGCTAAGTACAAGCAATGATAATCCCTGATATTCGGTAAACATTAGCCTACCAGATATCTCAATTTCACATAGAAGACTTCCTTGTTTACATTTAATATTTCAGTATTATGGAGTTATTGCCACAAGTAATGATAATCCCTGACATCTCTGCAAAACATTAGCCTACCAGATACCTCAATTTCACAGAGAAGACTTCCTTGTTTACATTTAATATTTCAGTATTATGAGTTAGGCTAAGTACAAGTAATGATAATCCCTGACATTCGGTAAACATTAGCCTACCAGATACCTCAATTTCACATAGAAGACTTCCTTTTATTTACATTTAATATTCCAGTATTATGGAGTTAGGGCTAAGACAAGTAATGATAATCCTTGAGACATTCTGCAAACATTAGCCTACCAGATACTTAATTCCTTCACAGTGACTTCCCTTGTTTACATTGAATATTTTAGGTATTATAGAGTTAGGCTAGGTACAAGTAATGATAATCCCTGACATTCGGTAAACATTAGCCTACCAGATACCTCAATTTCACATAGAAGACTTCCTCTTATTTACATTTAATATTCCAGTATTATGGAGTTAGTCTAAGTACAAGTAATGATAATCCTGACATTCGGTAAACATTAGCCTACCAGATACCTCAATTTCACATAGAAGACTTCTCTCATTTACATTTAATATTCCAGTATTATGGAGTTAGGCTAAGTACAAGTAATGATAATCCCTGACATTCGGTAAACATTAGCCTACCAGATACCTCAATTTCACATAGAAGACTTCCCTTGTTTACATTTAATGTTCAGTATTATGGAGTTAGGCTAAGTACAAATAATGATAATCCCTGACATTAGGTAAACATTAGCCTACCAGATACCTCAATTTTCACATAGAAGACTTCTCTCATTTACATTTTAATATTCCAGTATTATGGAGTTAGGCTAAGTACAATGTGAAGTAATCCTGACATTCGGTAAACTGTAGCCTACAGATACCTCAATTTCACAAAGACTTCCCTTGTTTTACATTTAATATTTCAGTATTATGGAGTTAGGCTAAAAGTACAAGTAATGATAATCTGACATTCGGTAAGCATTAGCCTACCAGATACCTCATTCCATGAGAACTCTCTCATTTACATTTAATATTCCAGTATTCTCGGAGTTAGGCTAAGTGAAGTAATGATAATCCCTGACATTCAGTAAGCATTAGCCTACCAGATACCTCAATTTCACATAGAAGACTTCCCTTGTTTACATTTAATATTTCAGTATTATGGAGTTAGGCTAAGTACAAGCTAATGATAATCCCTGACATTCGGCAAACATTAGCCTACCAGATACCTCGATTTCACATAGAGAGCTTCTCCTATTTACATTTAATATTTCAGTATTATGGAGTTAGGCTAAGTACAAGTAATGATAATCCCTGACATCCATTAAACATTAGCCTACCAGATACCTCAATTTCACATAGAAGACTTCCCTTGTTTACATTTAATATTTCAGTATTATGGAGTTAGGCTAAGTACAAGCAATGATAATCCCTGACATTCGGTAAACATTAGCCTACCAGATATCTCAATTTCACATAGAAGACTTCCCTTGTTTACATTTAATATTTCAGTATTATGGAGTTAGGCTAATACAAGTAATGATAATCCCTGACATTCGGTAAACATTAGCCTACCAGATACCTCAATTTCACAGAGAAGACTTCCCTTGTTTACATTTAATATTTCAGTATTATGGAGTTAGGCTAAGTACAAGTAATGATAATCCTGACATTCGGTAAACGTGTACAGATACACCCGATTTCACATAAGAGAACTTCTCTTATTTACATTTAATATTTTAGTATTATGGAATTTAGGCTAAGTACAAATGGCAGATAATCTGACATTCATCAAGCAGCTAGCTACCAGATACCTCAATTTCACATATAGAGGCTTCCCTTGTTTATTTTAATATTTCAGTAAATATGGAGTTGAGTAAGTACAAATAGCAGTAATCCTGACATTAGGTAAAACATTAGCCTACCGAATACCTCAATTTCACATAGAAGACTTCCTTATTTACATTTAATATTCCAGTATTATGGAGTTAATTCCAAAGTACAAGTAATGATAATCCCTGACATTCGGTAAACATTAGCTACAGATACCTCATTCACATGAGGAACTCATAATTTACATTTAATATTTCAGTATTATGGAGTTAGGCTAAGTACAAGTAATGATAATCCCTGACATTAGGTAAACATTAGCCTACCAGATACCTCAATTTCTAGAAGACTTCCCTTATTTACATTTAATATTTTAGTATTATGGAGTTAGGCTAAGTACAAGTAATGATAATCCCTGACATTCGGTAAACATTAGCTTACCAGATACCTCGATTTCACCTAGAAGACTTCCCTTGTTTACATTTAATATTTCAGTATTATGGAGTTAGGCTAAGTACAATAATGATAATCCCTGACATTCGGTAAACATTAGCCTACCAGATACCTCAATTTCACATAGAAGACTTCCCCTGTTTACATTTAATATTTCAGTATTATGGAGTTAGGCTAAGTACAAGTAATGATAATCCCTGACATTCGGTAAACATTAGCCTACCAGATACCTCAATTTCACATAGAAGACTTCCCTTATTTACATTTAATATTCCAGTATTATGGAGTTAGGCTAAGTACAAGTAATGATAATCCCTGACATTCGGTAAACATTAGCCTACCAGATACCTCAATTTCACATAGAAGACTTCTCTCATTTACATTTAATATTCCAGTATTATGGGGTTAGGCTAAGTACAAGTAATGATAATCCCTGACATTCGGTAAACATTAGCCTACCAGATACCTCGATTTCACATAGAAGACTTCCCTTGTTTACATTTAATATTTCAGTATTATGGAGTTAGGCTAAGTACAAGTAATGATAATCCCTGACATTCGGTAAACATTAGCCGACCAGATACCTCGATTTCACATAGAAGACTTCCGTTGTTTACATTTAATATTTCAGTATTATGGAGTGAGGCTAAGTACAAGTAATGATAATCCCTGACATTCGGTAAACATT
>JBBBDQ010007173.1:0-26710 GCA_037127315.1 Ascarosepion bandense | reverse complement strand
AAGAAATTGTCGATAACCATGACATGGTTCTTCTGTAAGCGGCTTGGGGCTGAGGCGTGTCGCTAGATATAGTGCCTTCTAGCAGCCACCCTGCTTGCTCAACTGTGCGCCACATAAGAATCAAAGGGGCCGCAGACTAGATAGTTAGGTGGCCAGATGTAAGGGCATATGTGGCCGCGAATGTGCTTGATAACCATGACTGTTTTCTCTTGTAAGCGGCTTGCGGCTGAGTCGTGTCGCTAGATATAGTGCCTTCTAGCAGCCACCCTCTTGCTCAACTGTGCGCCACACATAGAATCAAAAGGGGCCGCAGACTAGATAGTTAGGTGGCCAGATGTAAGGGCATATCTTGGCCGCAGATATTGCTTGATAACCATGTCTGGTTTCTCTTGTAAGCGGCTTGCGGCTTGAGTCGTGTCGCTAGATATAGTGCCTTCTAGCAGCCACCCTCTTGCTCAACTGTGCGCCACACGTAAGAATCAAAGGGCCGCAGACTAGATAGTTAGGTGGCCAGATGTAAGGGCATATGTGGCCGCAGATATTGCTTGATAACCATGTCTGAGATTTCTCTTGTAAGCGGCTTGCGGCTGAGTCGTGTCGCTAGATATAGTGCCTTCTAGCAGCCACCCTCTTGCTCAACTGCGCCCTTTAATAATCAATGGTGCCGCTGACAAGATAGTTAGAAGGTCAGATGTAAGGGGTTATGTGGCCGAAGAAATTGTCTGATAACCATGACATGGTTCTTCTGTAGCTTGGGGCTGAGGCGTGTCGCTAGATATAGTGCCTTCTAGCAGCACCCTCTTGCTCAACTGTGCGCCACGCAGGAATCAAAAGGGGCCGCAGACTAGATAGTTAGGTGGCCAGATGTAAGGGCATATGTGGCCGCAGATATTGCTTGATAACCATGACTGGTTTCTCTTGTAAGCGGCTTGCGGCTGAGTCGTGTCGCTAGATATAGTGCCTTCTAGCAGCCACCCTCTTGCTCAACTGTGCGCCACACATAATAATCAATGGTGCCGCTGACAAGATAGTTAGAAGGTCAGATGTAAGGGGTTATGTGGCCGAAGAAATTGTCTGATAACCATGACATGGTTCTTCTGTAAGCGGCTTGGGGCTGAGGCGTGTCGCTAGATATAGTGCCTTCTAGCAGCCACCCTCTTGCTCAACTGTGCGCCACACATAAGAATCAAAGGGGCCGCAGACTAGATAGTTAGGTGGCCAGATGTAAGGGCATATGTGGCCGCAGATATTGCTTGATAACCATGACTGGTTTCTCTTGTAAGCGGCTTGGGGCTGAGGCGTGTCGCTAGATATAGTGCCTTCTAGCAGCCACCCTCTTGCTCAACTGTGCGCCACACATAAGAATCAAAGGGGCCGCAGACTAGATAGTTAGGTGGCCAGATGTAAGGGCATATGTGGCCGCAGATATTGCTTGATAACCATGTCTGGTTTCTCTTGTAAGCGGCTTGCGGCTGAGTCGTGTCGCTAGATATACTGCCTTCTAGCAGCCACCCTCTTGCTCAACTGTGCGCCACACATAATAATCAATGGTGCCGCTGACAAGATAGTTAGAAGGTCAGATGTAAGGGGTTATGTGGCCGAAGAAATTGTCTGATAACCATGACATGGTTCTTCTGTAAGCGGCTTGGGGCTGAGGCGTGTCGCTAGATATAGTGCCTTCTAGCAGCCACCCTCTTGCTCAACTGTGCGCCACACATAAGAATCAAAGGGGCCGCAGACTAGATAGTTAGGTGGCCAGATGTAAGGGCATATGTGGCCGCAGATATTGCTTGATAACCATGTCTGGTTTCTCTTGTAAGCGGCTTGCGGCTGAGTCGTGTCGCTAGATATAGTGCCTTCTAGCAGCCACCCTCTTGCTCAACTGTGCGCCACACATAAGAATCAAAGGGGCCGCAGACTAGATAGTTAGGTGGCCAGATGTAAGGGCATATGTGGCCGCAGATATTGCTTGATAACCATGTCTGGTTTCTCTTGTAAGCGGCTTGCGGCTGAGTCGTGTCGCTAGATATAGTGCCTTCTAGCAGCCACCCTCTTGCTCAACTGTGCGCCACACATAATAATCAAAGGGGCCGCAGACTAGATAGTTAGGTGGCCAGATGTAAGGGCATATGTGGCCGCAGATATTGCTTGATAACCATGTCTGGTTTCTCTTGTAAGCGGCTTGCGGCTGAGTCGTGTCGCTAGATATAGTGCCTTCTAGCAGCCACCCTCTTGCTCAACTGTGCGCCACACATAAGAATCAAAGGGGCCGCAGACTAGATAGTTAGGTGGCCAGATGTAAGGGCATATGTGGCCGCAAGATATTGCTTGATAACCATGTCTGGTTTCTCTTGTAAGCGGCTTGCGGCTGAGTCGTGTCGCTAGATATAGTGCCTTCTGCAACCACCTCTTGCTCAACTGTGCGCCACACATAAGAATCAAAGGGGCCGCAGACTAGATAGTTAGGTGGCCAGATGTAAGGGCGGCATATGTGGCCGCAGATATTGCTTGATAACCATGTCTGGTTTCTCTTGTAAGCGGCTTGCGGCTGAGTCGTGTCGCTAGATATAGTGCCTTCTAGCAGCCACCCTCTTGCTCAACTGTGCGCCACACATAAGAATCAAAGGGGAGCCGCAGACTAGATAGTTAGGTGGCCAGATGTAAGGGGCATATGTGGCCGCAGATATTGCTTGATAACCATGTCTGGTTTCTCTTGTAAGCGGCTTGCGGCTGAGTCGTGTCGCTAGATATAGTGCCTTCTAGCAGCCACCCTCTTGCTCAACTGTGCGCCACACATAAGAATCAAAGGGGCCGCAGACTAGATAGTTAGGTGGCCAGATGTAAGGGACGCCATATGTGGCCGCAGATATTGCTTGATAACCATGTCTGGTTTCTCTTGTAAGCGGCTTGCGGCTGAGTCGTGTCGCTAGATATAGTGCCTTCTAGCAGCCACCCTCTTGCTGAACTGTGCGCCAACACATAAAGTCAAAGGGGCGCCAGACTAGATAATTGGGTGGCCAAGATGTAAGGGCAATATGGTGGCCGCAGATATTGCTTGACAACCATGTCTGGTTTCTCTTGTAAGCGGCTTGCGGCTGAGTTCGTGTGCTAGAATATAAGGTGCCTTCTAGCAGCCACCCTCTTGCTCCCTGTGCGCCAACAATGGGGAAAATTCAATGGTGGCCGCTGAACAAGAAATTAGTTAGAAGGTCAGATGTAGGGGTTATGTGGCCGAAGAAATTGTCGATAACCATGACATGGTTCTTCTGTAAAGCGGCTTGGGGCTGAGGCGTGTCGCTAGATATAGTGCCTTCGAGCAGCCACCCTCTTGCTCAACTGTGCGCCACACATAATAATCAAAGGGGCCACAGACTAGATAGTTAGGTGGCCAGATGTAAGGGCATATGTGGCCGCAGATATTGCTTGATAACCATGTCTGGTTTCTCTTGTAAGCGGCTTGCGGCTGAGTCGTGTCGCTAGATATAGTGCCTTCTAGCATGCCACCCTCTTCCCCGCTCAACTGTGCGCCACACATAATAATCAAAGGGGAGCCGCAGACTAGATAGTTAGGTGGCCAGATGTAAGGGCATATGTGGCCGCAGATATTGCTTGATAACCATGTCTGGTTTCTCTTGTAAGCGGCTTGCGGCTGAGTCGTGTCGCTAGATATAGTGCCTTCTAGCAGCCACCCTCTTGCTCAACTGTGCGCCACACATAATAATCAAAGGGGCCGCAGACTAGATAGTTAGGTGGCCAGATGTAAGGGCATATGTGGCCGCAGATATTGCTTGATAACCATGTCTGGTTTCTTTTGTAAGCGGCTTGCGGCTGAGTCGTGTCGCTAGATATAGTGCCTTCTAGCAGCCACCCTCTTGCTCAACTGTGCGCCACACATAAGAATCAAAGGGGCCGCAGACTAGATAGTTAGGTGGCCAGATGTAAGGGCATATGTGGCCGCAGATATTGCTTGATAACCATGTCTGGTTTCTCTTGTAAGCGGCTTGCGGCTGAGTCGTGTCGCTAGATATAGTGCCTTCTAGCAGCCACCCTCTTGCTCAACTGTGCGCCACACATAATAATCAAAGGGGCCGCAGACTAGATAGTTAGGTGGCCAGATGTAAGGGCATATGTGGCCGCAGATATTGCTTGATAACCATGTCTGGTTTCTCTTGTAAGCGGCTTGCGGCTGAGTCGTGTCGCTAGATATAGTGCCTTCTAGCAGCCACCCTCTTGCTCAACTGTGCGCCACACATAATAATCAATGGTGCCGCTGACAAGATAGTTAGAAGGTCAGATGTAAGGGGTTATTGTGGCCGAAGAAATTGTCTGATAACCATGACATGGTTCTTCTGTAAGCGGCTTGGGGCTGAGGCGTGTCGCTAGATATAGTGCCTTCTAGCAGCCACCCTCTTGCTCAACTGTGCGCCACACATAAGAATCAAAGGGGCCGCAGACTAGATAGTTAGGTGGCCAGATGTAAGGGCATATGTGGCCGCAGATATTGCTTGATAACCATGTCTGGTTTCTCTTGTAAGCGGCTTGCGGCTGAGTCGTGTCGCTAGATATAGTGCCTTCTAGCAGCCACCCTCTTGCTCAACTGTGCACCACATAATAATCAAAGGGGCCACAGACTAGATAGTTAGGTGGCCAGATGTAAGGGCATATGTGGCCGCAGATATTGCTTGATAACCATGTCTGGTTTCTCTTGTAAGCGGCTTGCGGCTGAGTCGTGTCGCTAGATATAGTGCCTTCTAGCAGCCACCCTCTTGCTCAACTGTGCGCCACACATAATAATCAAAGGGGCCGCAGACTAGATAGTTAGGTGGCCAGATGTAAGGGCATATGTGGCCGCAGATATTGCTTGATAACCATGTCTGGTTTCTCTTGTAAGCGGCTTGCGGCTGAGTCGTGTCGCTAGATATAGTGCCTTCTAGCAGCCACCCTCTTGCTCAACTGTGCGCCACACATAATAATCAATGGTGCCGCTGACAAGATAGTTAGAAGGTCAGATGTAAGGGGTTATGTGGCCGAAGAAATTGTCTGATAACCATGACATGGTTCTTCTGTAAGCGGCTTGGGGCTGAGGCGTGTCGCTAGATATAGTGCCTTCTAGCAGCCACCCTCTTGCTCAACTGTGCGCCACACATAATAATCAATGGTGCCGCTGACAAGATAGTTAGAAGGTCAGATGTAAGGGGTTATGTGGCCGAAGAAATTGTCTGATAACCATGACATGGTTCTTCTGTAAGCGGCTTGGGGCTGAGGCGTGTCGCTAGATATAGTGCCTTCTAGCAGCCACCCTCTTGCTCAACTGTGCGCCACACATAATAATCAAAGGGGCCGCAGACTAGATAGTTAGGTGGCCAGATGTAAGGGCATATGTGGCCGCAGATATTGCTTGATAACCATGTCTGGTTTCTCTTGTAAGCGGCTTGCGGCTGAGTCGTGTCGCTAGATATAGTGCCTTCTAGCAGCCACCCTCTTGCTCAACTGTGCGCCACATAATAATCAATGGTGCCGCTGACAAGATAGTTAGAGAAGGTCAGATGTAAGGGGTTATGTGGCCGAAGAAATTGTCTGATAGCCATGACATGGTTCTTCTGTAAGCGGCTTGGAGCTGAGGCGTGTCGCTAGATATGAGCCTTCTAGCAGCCACCCTCTTGCTCAACTGTGCGCCACATAATAATCAAAGGGGCCGCAGACTAGATAGTTGGGTGGCCAGATGTAAGGGCATATGTGGCCGCAGATATTGTGATAACCATGTCTGGTTTCTCTTTGTAAGCGGCTTGCGGCTGAGTCGTGTCACTAGATATAGTGCCTTCTAGCAGCCACCCTCTTGCTCAACTGTGCGCCACATAATAATCAATGGTGCCGCTGACAAGATAGTTGAAAGGTCAGATGTAAGGGGTTATGTGGCCGAAGAAATTGTCTGATAACCATGACATGGTTCTTCTGTAAGCGGCAAGTGCTGAGGCGTGTCGCTAGATATAGTGCCTTCTAGCAGCCACCCTCTTGCTCAACTGTGCACCACATAAGAATCAAAGGGGCCGCAGACTAGATAGTTAGGTGGCCAGATGTAAGGGCATATGTGGCCGCAGATATTGCTTGATAACCATGTCTGGTTTCTCTTGTAAGCGGCTTACGGCTTGAGTCGTGTAGCTAGATATAGTGCCTTCTAGCAGCCACCCTCTTGCTCAACTGTGCGCCACATAAGTCAAAGGGGCCGCAGACTAGACGTAGTTAGGTGGCCAGATGTAAGGGCATATGTGGCCGCAGATATTGCTTGATAACCATGTCTGAGGCGGTTTCTCTTGTAAGCGGCTTGCGGCTGAGTCGTGTCGCTAGATATAGTGCCTTCCTAGCAACCACCCTCTTGCTCAACGTAGCATATACTGCATAATAATCAATGGTGCCGCTGACAAGATAGTTAGAAGGTCAGATGTAAGGGGTTATGTGGCCGAAGAAATTGTCTGATAACCATGACATGGTTCTTCTGTAAGCGGCTTGGGGCTGAGTCGTGTCGCTAGATATAGTGCCTTCTAGCAGCCACCCTCTTGCTCAACTGTGCACCATAAGAATCAAAGGGGCCGCAGACTAGATGGTTAAGGTGGCCAGATGTAGACGTATATATGGCCGCAGATATTTATGACCATGTCTGGTTTCTCTTGTAAGCGGCTTGCGGCTAGTCGTGTCATAGCTGGTCTGATTGCCTTCCTAGCAGCCACCCTCTTGCTCAACTGTGCGCCACACATAAGAATCAAAGGGGCCGCAGACTAGATAGTTAGGTGGCCAGATGTAAGGGCATATGTGGCCGCAGATATTGCTTGTGCTTGTGACTGGTTTCTCTTGTAAGCGGCTTGCGGCTGAGTCGTGTCGCTAAATGTAGATGCCTTCTAGCAGCCACCCTCTTGCTCAACTGTGCGCCACACATAAGAATCAAAGGGGCCGCAGACTAGATAGTTGGGTGGCTAGATGTAAGGGCATATGTGGCCGCAGATATTGTGATAACCATGACTGGTTTCTCTTGTAAGCGGCTTGCGGCTGAGTCGTGTCGCTAGATATAGTGCCTTCTAGCAGCCACCCTCTTGCTCAACTGTGCGCCACCATAAGGAATGCAAGGGCCGCAGACTAGATAGTTAGGTGGCCAGATGTAAGGGCATATGTGGCCGCGAATATTGCTTGATAACCATGACTGGTTTCTCTTGTAAGCGGCTTGCGGCTGAGTCGTGTCGCTAGATATAGTGCCTTCCCTAGCAGCCACCCTCTTGCTCAACTGTGCGCCACATAAGAATCGAGGGCCGCAGACTAGATAGTTGGTGGCCAGATGTAAGGGCATATGTGGCCGCAGATATTGCTTGATAACCATGACTGGTTTCTCTTGTAAGCGGCGGCTGAGTCGTGTCGCTAGATATAGTGCCTTCTAGCAACCACCCTCTTGCTCAACTGTGCGCCACACATAAGAATCAAAGGGGCCGCAGACTAGATAGTTAGGTGGCTAGATGTAAGGAGCATATGTGGCCACAGATATTGTGATAGCCATGACTGGTTTCTCTTGTAAGCGGCTTTGCGGCTGAGTCGTGTCGCTAGATATAGTGCCTTCTAGCAACCACCCTCTTGCTCAATAACACACATAAGAATCAAAGGGCCCGCAGACTAGACCAATTGGTGGCCAGATGTAAGGAGCATATCATGGCCGCAGATATTGCTTGATAACCATGACTGGTTTCTCTTGTAAGCGGCTTGCGGCTGAGTCGTGTCGCTAGATATAGTGCCTTCCTAGCAGCCACCCTCTTGCTCAACTGTGCGCCACACACCAAGAATCCATAGGGGCCGCAGACTAGATAGTTAGGTGGCCAGATGTAAGGGCATATGTGGCCGCAGATATTGCTTGATAACCATGACTGGTTTCTCTTGTAAGCGGCTTACGGCTAGGTCGTGTCGCTAAATGTAGTGCCTTCTAGCAGCCACGCCTCTTGCTCAACTGTGCGCCACATAAGAATCAAAGGGAGCCGCAGACTAGATAGTTAGGTGGCCAGATGTAAAGACATAATAATGGCCGCAGATATTGCTTGATAACCATGTCTGGTTTCTCTTGTAAGCGGCTTGCGGCTAGATCGTGTCGCTAGATATAGTACCTTCTAGCAGCCACCCTCTTGCTCAACTGTGCGCCACACATAAGAATCAAAAGGGCCACCAGACTAGATAGTTAGGTGGCCAGATGTAAGGGCATATGTGACCGCAGATATTGCTTGATAACCATGTCTGGTTCTCTTGTAAGCGGCTTGCGGCTGAGTCGTGTCGCTAGATATAGTGCCTTCTAGCAGCCACCCTCTTGCTCAACTGTGCGCCACACATAAGAATCAAAAGGGGCCGCAGACTAGATAGTTGGGTGGCCAGATGTAAGGGCATATGTGGCCGCAGATATTGTGATAACCATGTCTGGTTTCTCTTGCGCTTGCGGCTGAGTCACGTATCCTTCCAGATATAGTGCCTTCTAGCAGCCACCCTCTTGCTCAGCTGCCTTTCCATAATAATCAATGGTGCCGCTGACAAGATGGTTAGAAGGTCAGATGTAAGGGGTTGTGTGGCCGAAGAAATTGTCCCAGTAACCATGACATGGTTCTTCTAGCAGCAGCTTGGGGCTAGGGCGTGTCGTAGATATAGTGCCTTCTAGCAGCCACCCTCTTGCTCAACTGTGCGCCACACATAAAAGTCGAGAGGGCCCGCAGACTAGATAGTTAGGTGGCCAGATGTAAGAACTTTCCTTGTACAGATATTGCAACGATAACCATGTCTGGTTTCTCTTGTAAGCGGCTTGCGGCTGAGTCGTGTCGCTAGATATAGTGCCTTCTAGCAATACCCTCTTGTCAACTGTGCGCCACACATAATAATCAATGGTGCCGCTGACAAGATGGTTAAGAAGAAGGTCAGATGTAAGGGGTTATGTGGCCAGAAGAAATTGTCAGTAAACTGTGACATAGTTTTCTTCTGTAAACGGCTTGGGGCTGAGGCGTGTCGCTAGATATAGTGCCTTCTAGCAGCCCTCTTGCTCATCTGTGCGCCACACATAAGAATCAAAGGGGCCGCAGACTAGATAGTTAGGTGGCCAGATGTAAGGGCATATGTGGCCGCAGATATTGCTTGATAACCATGTCTGGTTTCTCTTGTAAGCGGCTTGCGGCTGAGTCGTGTCGCTAGATATGAATGCCTTCTAGCAGCCACCCTCTTGCTCAACTGTGCGCCACACATAATAATCAATGGTGCCGCTGACAAGATAGTTAGAAGGTCAGATGTAAGGGGTTATGTGGCCGAAGAAATTGTCTAATGCTCATGACATGGTTCTTCTGTAAGCGGCTTGGGGCTGAGGCGTGTCGCTAGATATAGTGCCTTCTAGCAGCCACCCTCTTGCTCATCTGTGCGCTACACATAAGAATCAAAGGGGCCGCAGACTAGATAGTTAGGTGGCCAGATGTAAGGAGGCATATGTGGCCGCAGATATTGCTTGATAACCATGTCTGGTTTCTCTTGTAAGCGGCTTGCGGCTGAGTCGTGTCGCTAGATATAGTGCCTTCTAGCAGCCACCCTCTTGCTCAACTGTGCGCACACATAATAATCAATGGTGCCGCTGACAAGATAGTTAGAAGGTCAGATGTAAGGGGTTATGTGGCCGAAGAAATTGTCTGATAACCATGACATGGTTCTTCTGTAAGCGGCTTGGGGCTGAGGCGTGTCGCTAGATATAGTGCCTTCTAGCAGCCACCCTCTTGCTCAACTGTGCGCCACACATAAGAATCAAAGGGGCCGCAGACTAGATAGTTGGGTGGCCAGATGTAAGGGCATATGTGGCCGCAGATATTGCTTGATAACCATGTCTGGTTTTCTCTTGTAAGCGGCTTGCGGCTGAGTCGTGTCGCTAGATATAGTGCCTTCTAGCAGCCACCCTCTTGCTCAACTGTGCGCCACACATAATAATCAATGGTGCCGCTGACAAGATAGTTAGAAGGTCAGATGTAAGGGGTTATGTGGCCGAAGAAATTGTCTGATAACCATGACATGGTTCTTCTGTAGCGGCTTGGGGCTGAGGCGTGTCGCTAGATATAGTGCCTTCTAGCAGCCACCCCCTCTTGCTCAACTGTGCGCCACACATAAGAATCAAAGGGGCCGCAGACTAGATAGTTAGGTGGCCAGATGTAAGGGCATATGTGGCCGCAGATATTGTACTTGATAACCATGTCTGGTTTCTCTTGTAAGCGGCTTGCGGCTGAGTCGTGTCGCTAGATATAGTGCCTTCTAGCAGCCACCCTCTTGCTCAACTGTGCGCCACACGCAAGAATCAAAGGGGCCGCAGACTAGATAGTTAGGTGGCCAGATGTAAGGGCATATGTGGCCGCAGATATTGCTTGATAACCATGTCTGGTTTCTCTTGTAAGCGGCTTGCGGCCAGGTCGTGTCGCTAGATACGGTGCCTTCTAGCAGCCACCCTCTTGCTCAGCTGTGCGCCACACGCAATAATCAATGGTGCCGCTGACAAGATAGTTAGAGATCAGATGTAAGGGGTTATGTGGCCGAAGAAATTGTCTGATAACCATGACATGGTTCTTCTGTAAGCAGCGAGGCTGAGGCGTGTCGCTAGATATAGTGCTGCTTGAGCCACCCTCTTGCTCAACTGTGCGCCACATAAAGATCAAAGGGCCGCAGACTAGATAGTTGAGTGGCCAGATGTAAGGGCATATGTGGCCGCAAGTGTTGCTTGATAACCATGTCTGGTTTCTCTTGTAAGCGGCTTGCGGCTGAGTCGTGTCGCTAGGAATGGTGCCTTCTAGCAGCCATAACCCTCTTTGCTCAACTGTGCGCCACATAATAATCAAAGGGGCCGCAGACTAGATAGTTGGGTGGCCAGATGTAAGGAGGCATATGTGGCTGAATGTTGCTTGATAACCATGACTGGTTTCTCTTGCTCTGCGGCAGGGCTGAGGCGTGTCGCTAGATGTAGTGCAGCTAGCAGCCACCCTCTTGCTCAACTGTGCGCCACACATAAGAATCAAAGGGCCGCAGACTAGATAAATTAGGTGGCCAGATGTAAGGGCATATGTACACAGATGACCTTGATAACCATGACTGGTTTCTCTTGTAAGCGGCTTGCGGCTGAGTCGTGTCGCTAGACTGAGTGCCTTCTAGCAGCCACCCTCTTGCTCAACTGTGCGCCACACATAATAATCAAAGGGGCCGCAGACTAGATAGTTAGGTGGCCAGATGTGAAACATCGCCATGGCCGCAGATATTGCTTGATAACCATGACTGGTTTCTCGCGCTTAAGCCGCTTGGGGCTGAGGCGTGTCGCTAGATATAGTGCCTTCTGTAGCCACCTCTTGCTCAACTGTGCGCCACACATAAAGGAATCAAAGGGCCGCAGACTAGATAGTTGGGTGGCCAGATGTAAGGGCATATGTGGCCGCAGATGACCTTGATAACCATGACTGGTTTCTCTTGTAAGCGGCTTGCAGCTGAGTCGTGTCGCTAGATATAGTGCCTTCTAGCAGCCACCCTCTTGCTCAACTGTGCGCCACACATAATAATCAAAGGGGCCGCAGACTAGATAGTTAGGTGGCCAGATGTAAAGGCATATGTGGCCGCAGATATTGTGATAACCGCGGCTGGTTTCTCTTGTAAGCGGCTTGGGGCTGAGGCGTGTCGCTAGATATAGTGCCTTCTAGCAGCCACCCTCTTGCTCAACTGTGCGCCACACATAAGAATCAAAGGGGCCGCAGACTAGATAGTTAAGGCGGCCAGATGTAAGGGCATATGTGGCCGCAGATATTGCTTGATAACCATGACTGGTTTCTCTTGTAAGCGGCTTGCGGCTGAGTCGTGTCGCTAGATATAGTGCCTTTGTAGCCACCCTCTTGCTCAACTGTGCGCCACACATAATAATCAAAGGGGCCGCAGACTGAATAGTTAGGTGGCCAGATGTAAGGGCATATGTGGCCGCAGATATTGCTTGATAACCATGACTGGTTTCTCTTGTAAGCGGCTTGGGGCTGAGGCGTGTCGCTAGATATAGTGCCTTCTAGCAGCTACCCTCTTGCTCAACTGTGCGCCACACATAAGAATCAAAGAGACTGCAGACTAGATAGTTGGGTGGCCAGATGTAAGGGCATATGTGGCCGCAGATATTGCTTGATAACCATGACTGGTTTCTCTTGTAAGTGGCTTGCGGCTGAGTCGTGTCGCTAGATATAGTGCCTTCTAGCAGCCACCCTCTTGCTCAACTGTGCGCCACACATAATAATCAAAGGGGCCGCTGAACAGATTCCCAGGTGGCCAGATGTAAGGGCATATGTGGCCGCAGATATTGCTTGATAACCATGACTGGTTTCTCTTGTAAACGGCTTGGGGCTGAGGGCGTGTCGCTAAGTATAGTGCCTTCTAGCAGCCACCCTCTTGCTCCAGCTGTGCGCCACATAAGAATCAAAGGGGCCGCAGACTAGATAGTTAGGTGGCCAGATGTAAGGGCATATGTGGCCGCAGATATTGCTTGATAACCATGACTGGTTTCTCTTGTAAGCGGCTTGCGGCTGAGTCGTGTCGCTAGATATAGTGCCTTCTAGCAGCCACCCTCTTGCTCAACTGTGCGCCACATAATAATCAAAGGGGCCGCAGACTAGATAGTTAGGTGGCCAGATGTAAGGGCATATGTGGCCGCGGAATATTGCTTGATAACCATGACTGGTTTCTCTTGTAAGCGGCTTGGGGCTGAGGCGTGTCGCTAGATATAGTGCCTTCTAACGGCCACCCTCTTGCTCAACTGTGCGCCACACATAAGAATCAAGGGCCGCAGACTAGATAGTTAGGTGGCCAGATGTAAGGGCATATGTGGCCGCAGATATTGCTTGATAACCATGACTGGTTTCTCTTGTAAGCCCAGCTTGCAGCTGAGTCGACGATAAGATATAGACACCTTCTAGCAACCACCCTCTTGCTCGCTTCTTCATACACATAATAATCAAGAGGGCCGCAGACTAGATAGTTAGGTGGCCAGATGCTTGGGGCATATGTGGCCGCAGATATTGCTTGATAACCATGACTGGTTTCTCTTGTAAGCGGCTTGGGGCTGAGGCGTGTCGCTAGATATAGTGCCTTCTAGCAGCCACCCTCTTGCTCAACTGTGCGCCACATAAGAATCAAGGGGCCGCAGACTAGATAAATTGGGTGGCCAGATGTAAGGGCATATGTGGCCGCAGATATTGCTTGATAACCATGACTGGTTTCTCTTGTAAGCGGCTTGCGGCTGAGTCGTGTCGCTAGATATAGTGCCTTCAATACCCTCTTGCTCAACTGTGCGCCACACATAATAATCAAAGGGGCCGCAGACTAGATAGTTAGGTGGCCAGATGTAAGGGCATATGTGGCGCAGATATTGCTTGATAACCATGACTGGTTTTCTCTTATGCCCGGCTTGGGGCTGAGGCGTGTCGCTAGATATATTCGCCTTCTAGCAGCCACCCTCTTGCTCAACTGTGCGCCACACATAAGAATCAAAGGGGCCGCAGACTAGATAGTTAGGTGGCCAGATGTAAGGGCATATGTGGCCGCAGATATTGCTTGATAACCATGACTGGTTTCTCTTGTAAGCGGCTTGCGGCTGAGTCGTGTCGCTAGATATAGTGCCTTCTAGCAGCCACCCTCTTGCTCAACTGTGCGCCACACATAATAATCAAAGGGGCCGCGAATAGATAGTTAGGTGGCCAGATGTAAGGGCATATGTGGCCGCAGATATTGCTTGATAACCATGACTGGTTTCTCTTGTAAGCGGCTTGGGGCTGAGGCGTGTCGCTAGATATAGTGCCTTCTAGCAGCCACCCTCTTGCTCAACTGTGCGCCACACATAAGAATCAAAGGGGGCCGCAGACTAGATAGTTAGGTGGCCAGATGTAAGGGCATATGTGGCCGCAGATATTGCTTGATAACCATGTCTGGTTTCTCTTGTAAGCGGCTTGCGGCTGAGTCGTGTCGCTAGATGCATAGTTACCTTCTAGCAGCCACCCTCTTGCTCAACTGTGCGCCACACATAAGAATCAAAGGGGCCGCAGACTAGATAGTTAGGTGGCCAGATGTAAGGGCATATGTGGCCGCAGATATTGCTTGATAACCATGACTGGTTTCTCTTGTAAGCAGCTTGGGGCTGAGGCGTGTCGCTAGATATAGTGCCTTCTAGCAGCCACCCTCTTGCTCAACTGTGCGCCACACATAAGAATCAAAGGGGCCGCAGACTAGATAGTTAGGTGGCCAGATGTAAGGGCATATGTGGCCGCAGATATTTGCTTGATAACCATGTCTGGTTTCTCTTGTAAGCGGCTTGCGGCTGAGTCGTGTCGCTAGATATAGTGCCTTCTAGCAGCCACCCTCTTGCTCAACTGTGCGCCACATAAGAATCAAAGGGGCCGCAGACTAGATAGTTAGGTGGCCAGATGTAAGGGCATATGTGGCCGCAGATATTGCTTGATAACCATGTCTGGTTTCTCTTGTAAGCGGCTTGCGGCTGAGTCGTGTCGCTAGATATAGTGCCTTCTAGCAGCCACCCTCTTGCTCAACTGTGCGCCACACATAATAATCAATGGTGCCGCTGACAAGATAGTTAGAAGGTCAGATGTAAGGGGTTATGTGGCCGAAGAAATTGTCTGATAACCATGACATGGTTCTTCTGTAAGCGGCTTGGTGCTGAGGCGTGTCGCTAGATATAGTGCCTTCTAGCAGCCACCCTCTTGCTCAACTGTGCGCCACACATAAGAACGCGCCGCAGACTAGATAGTTAGGTGGCCAGATGTAAGGGCACATGTGGCCGCAGATATTGCTTGATAACCATGACTGGTTTCTCTTGTGTTGGGTTTAGTGGCTGAGTCGTGTTAGATATAGTAAGCCTTCTTAGCAGCCAATTCTCTTGCTCAACTGTGCGCCACATAATAATCAAAGGGGCCGTGCAGATCAGTTAGGTGGCCAGATGTAAGGGCATATGTGGCCGCAGATATTGCTTGATAACCATGACTGGTTTCTCTTGTAAGCGGCTTGGGGCTGGAGGCGTGTCGCTAGACATAGCGCCTTCTAGCAGCCACCCTCTTGCTCAACTGTGCGCCACACATAAGAATCAAAGGGGCCGCAGACTAGATAGTTAGGTGGCCAGATGTAAGGGCATATGTGGCCGCAGATATTGCTTGATAACCATGACTGCCTTTCTTGTAAGCGGCTTGGGGCTGAGGCGTGTCGCTAGATATAGTGCCTTCTAAAGAACACCCTTGCTCAACTGTGCGCCACACATAAGAATCAAAGCGGGCCGCAGACTAGATAGTTAGGTGGCCAGATGTAAGGGCATATGTACGCAGATATTGCTTGATAACCATGTCTGGTTTCTCTTGTAAGCGGCTTGCGGCTGAGTCGTGTCGCTAGATATAGTGCTCTCTAGCAGCCACCTTCACTAACTGTGCGCTACACATAAGAATCAAAGGGGCCGCAGACTAGATAGTTAGGTGGCCAGATGTAAGGGCATATGTGGCCGCAGATATTGCTTGATAACCATGACCGGTTTCTCTTGTAAGCGGCTTGGGGCTGAGGCGTGTCGCTAGATATAGTGCCTTCTAGCAGCCACCTCTTGCTCAATCAGCCACACATAAGAATCAAAGGGGCCGCAGACTAGATAGTTAGGTGGCCAGATGTAAGGGCATATGTGGCCGCAGATATTGCTTGATAACCATGTCTGGTTTCTCAGGCGGTCGAAAAGCTGAGTCGTGTCGCTAGACATAGTGTTTCCTAGCAGCCACCCTTCTTGCTCAACTGTGCGCCACACATAAGAATCAAAGGGGCCGCAGACTAGATAGTTAGGTGGCCAGATGTAAGGGCATATGTGGCCGCAGATATTGCTTGATAACCATGTCTGGTTTCTCTTGTAAGCGGCTTGCGGCTGAGTCGTGTCGCTAGATATGTGCCTTCTAGCAGCCACCCTCTTGCTCAACTGTGCGCCACACATAAGAATCAAAGCGGCCGCAGACTAGATAGTTAGGTGGCCAGATGTAAGGGCATATGTGGCCGCAGATATTGCTTGATAACCATGTCTGGTTTCTCTTGTAAGCGGCTTGCGGCTGAGTCGTGTCGCTAGATATAGTGCCTTCTAGCAGCCACCCCCTTGTTCAATCGTGCGCCACGACATAAGAATCAAAGGGCCGCAGACTGATAGTTAGGTGGCCAGATGTAAGGGCATATGTGGCCGCAGATATTGCTTGATAACCATGTCTGGCTTCTTGGCAAGCGGCTTGCGGCTGAGTCGTGTCGCTAGATATAGTGCCTTCTAGCAGCCACCCTTGCTCAACTGTGCGCCACACATAAGAATCAAAGGGGCCGCAGACTAGATAGTTAGGTGGCCAGATGTAAGGGCATATGTGGCCGCAGATATTGCTTGATAACCATGTTCGGTTTCTCTTGTAAGCGGCTTGCGGCTGAGTCGTGTCGCTAGATATAGTGCCTTCTAGCAGCCACCCTCTTTGCTCAACTGTGCGCCACACATAAGAATCAAAGGGGCCACAGACTAGATAGTTAGGTGGTCAGATGTAAGGGCATATGTGGCCGCAGATATTGCTTGATAACCATGACTGGTTTCTCTTGTAAGCGGCTTGGGGCTGAGTCGTGTCGCTAGATATAGACCTTCTAGCAGCCACCCTCTTGCTCAACTGTGCGCCACATAATAATCAATGGTGCCGCTGACAAGATAGTTAGAAGGTCAGATGTAAGGGGTTATGTGGCCGAAGAAATTGTCTGATAACATGACATGGCGGTTCTTCTGTAAGCGGCTTGGGGCTGAGGCGTGTCGCTAGATATAGTGCCTTCTTCTTCTTCCTCTTGCTCAACTATGCACTACCTGGGAGAATCAAAGGGGCCGCAGACTAGATAGTTAGGTGGTCAGATGTAAGGGCATATGTGGCCGCAGATATTGCTTGATAACTGTGACTGGTTTCTCTTGTAAGCGGCTTGCGGCTGAGTCGTGTCGCTAGATATAGACGCCTTCTAGCAGCCACCCTCTTGCTCAACTGTGCGCCACATAATAATCAATGGTGCCGCTGACAAGATAGTTGAAGGTCAGATGTAAAGAGTTATGTGGCCGAAGAAATTGTCTGATAACCATGACATGGTTCTTCTGTAAGCGGCTTGGGGGCTGAGGCGTGTCGCTAGATATAGTGCCTTCTAGCAGCCACCCTCTTGCTCAACTGTGCGCCACATAAGAATCAAAGGAGCCGCAGACTAGATAGTTAGGTGGTCAGATGTAAGGGCATATGTGGCCGCAGATATTGCTTGATAACCATGACTGGTTTCTCTTGTAGCAGCTTGCGGCTGAGTCGTGTCGCCAGATGATGCCTTCATTACCTCTTGCTCAACGACGCCCTGTCCTATCGCAATTTTTTCCTTAACCGTAGATACAAAGTCAAGTAGCAAAAAGGGTTATGTGGCCGAAGAAATTGTCTGATAACCATGACATGGTTCTTCTGTAAGCGGCTTGGGGCTGAGGCGTGTAGCTAGATATAGTGCCTTCATAGCCACCCTCTTGCTCAACTGTGCGCCACGCAAAATCAAAGGGGCCGCAGACTAGATAGTTGGGTGGTCAGATGTAAGGGCATATGCTTGTGCAGATAAATACTTGATAACCATGACTGGTTTCTCTTGCTAAAGCGGCTTGCGGCTGAGTCGTGTCGCTAGATATAGTGCCTTCTCGCAGCCACCCTCTTGCTCAACTGTGCGCCACACATAATAATCAATGGTGCCGCTGACAAGATAGTTAGAAGGTCAGATGTAAGGGGTTATGTGGCCGAAGAAATTGTCTGATAACCATGACATGGTTCTTCTGTAAGCAGCTTGGGGCTGAGGCGTGTCACTAGATATAGTGCCTTCTGGCCACCCTCTTTGCTCAACTGTACAACACATGAGAATCAAGGGAGCCGCAGACTAGATAGTTAGGTGGTCAGATGAACCTTATGTGGCCGCAGATATTGCTTGATAACCATGACTGGTTTCTCTTGTAAGCAGCTTGCAGCTGAGTCGGCGTGTCGCTAGATATAGTGCCCCTTCTAGCAGCCACCCTCTTGCTCAGCTGTGCGCCACACATAATAATCAATGGTGTAGCAACCGGCGAGGATAGTTAGAAGGTCAGATGTAAGGAGTTATGTGGCCGAAGAAATTGTCAAATGTATGACATGGTTCTTCTGTAGCGGCTTGGGGCTGAGGCGTGTCATGAGATGTAGTGTTACCGGCAGCCACCCTCTTGCTCAACTGTGCATACATAAGAATCAAAGAGGCCGCAGACTAGATAGTTAGGTGGCCAGATGAGGCATATGTGGCCGCAGATATTGCTTGATAACCATGTCTGGTTTCTCTTGTAAGCGGCTTGCGGCTGAGTCAAGTCGCCAGACATAGTGCCTTCTAGCAGCCACCTCTTTGCTCAACTGTGCGCCACACATAATAATCAATGGTGCTGCTGACAAGATAGTTAGAAGGTCAGATGTAAGGGGTTATGTGGTCGAAGAAATTGTCTGACAACCATGACATGGTTCTTCTATGGTTTAAAACAGGCGTCGCCAGACATAGTGCCTCTAGCAGCCACCTCTTGCTCAACTGTGCGCCACACATAAGAATCAAAGGGGCCGCAGACTAGTAGTTAGGTGGTCAGACGTAAGGGCACATGGCCGCAGATATTGCTTGATAACCAGCGACTGGTTTCTCTTGTAAGCGGCTTGCGGCCGAGTCGTGTCGCTAGACATAGTGCCTTTCAGCAGCCACCCTCTTGCTCAACTGTGCGCCACACACAATAACTCAATGGTGCTGCTGACAAGATAGTTAGAAGGCTGGATAAAAGGTGAAGGAAGAAACCGGTTCGACAACCATGACATGCCTTCGTAAGCGGCTTGGGCCGAGGCGTCGTCAGACAGTGCCCCGGCGCTCACCCCTTCGCTCAACTGTGCGCCACACATAAGAATCAAAGGGGCCGTGGTGACTAGACAGTTAGGTGGCCAGATGTAAGGGCATGTGGCCGCAGATATTGCTTGATAACCACGTCTGGTTTCTCTTAAAGCGGCTCGCGGCTGAGTCGTGTCGCTAGATCATAGTGCCTTCTAGCAGCCACCTCTGCTCAACTGTGCGCCACACATAAGTAAATCAAAGGCCGCAGACTAGATAGTTAGGGTGGGCGAGATGTAAGGGCATATGGCCGCAGATATTGCCGCATAAACCACGACCGGTTTCTCTTGTAAGTGGCTTGGGGCTGAGTCGTGTCGCTAGATATAGTGCCTTCAGCAGCCAATTCTCTTGCTCAACTGTGCGTCACACATAATAATCACCGGTGTGCCGCTAGACAAGACAGTTAGAAGCCAGATGGCAATATGTGGCCGAATAGGTAAAATTGTCTGATGTCCATGACAGTTCTTGTAAGGCTTGGGGCTGAGGCGTCGCTAGATATAGTGCCTTCTAGCAGCCACCCTCTTGCTCAACTGTGCGCCACACATAAGAATCAAAGGCCGCAGACTAGATAGTTAGTGGTCAGATGTAAGGGCATATGTGGCCGCAGATATTGCTTGATAACCATGACTGGTTTCTCTTGTAAGCGGCTTGGGGCTGGAGTCGTGTCGCTAGATATAGTGCTCTCTAGCAGCTCACCTCTTGCTCAACTGTGCGCCACACATAATAATCAATGGTGCCGCCGACAAGATAGTTAGAAGGTCAGATGTAAGGTTATGTATGGGAAGAAATTGTCTGATAACCATGACATGGTTCTTCTGTAAGCGGCTTGGGGTTGAGGCGCGTCGCTAGATATAGTGCTCTAGCAGCCACCTCTTCTTGCTCAACTGTGCGCCACACATAAGAATCAAAGGGGCCGCAGACTAGAGGTTAGGCGGTCAGATGTAAGGCATATGGCCGCAGATATTGCTTGATAACCATGACTGGTTTCTCTTGTGTTGCTTCAGGCTGAGTCGTGTCGCCAGATATAGTGCCTCTAGCAGCCACCCTCTTTGCGCCAACTGTGCGCCACATACACCACTTGGTGCCGCCGACAAGATAGTTAGAAGGTCAGATGTAAGGGTTGCGTGGCCGAAGAAATTGTCTGATAACCATGACATGGTTCTTCTGTAAGCGGCTTGGGGCTGAGGCGTGTCGCTAGATATAGTGCCTTCTAGCAGCCACCCTCTTGCTCAACTGTGCGCCACACATAAGAATCAAAGGGCCGCAGACCAGATAGTTAGTGGTCAGAAGGTGTAAGGGCATATGTGGCCGCAGATATTGCTTGATAACCATGACTGGCTCTCTTGTAAGCGGCTTGCGGCTGAGTCGTGTCGCCAGACATAGTGTTTTCCAGCAGCCACCCTCTTGCCCAACCGTGCGCCACATACACCCAATGGTGCTGCCGACAAGATAGTTGAAGGTCAGATGGCAAGTTGCGTGGCCGAAGAAATCGTTCGATAACCATGACACGGTTCTTCTGTAAGCGGCTTGGGGCCGAGGCGTGTCGCCAGACACAGTGCCTTCAGCAGCCAATTCTCTGCTCAATCAAAGTCACACACAAGAATCAAAGGGCCGCAGACCAGATAGTTAGTGGCCAGATGAAGGGCACATGTGGCCGCAGATATTGCTTGATAACCATGTCTGTTTCTCTTGTAAGCGGCTTGCGGCCGAGTCGTGTTGCCAGATATAGTGTTTCTAGCAGCCAATTCTTCTTGCTCAACTGTGCGCCACACATAAGAATCAAAGGGCCGCATATTCGAGTAGTTAGGTGGTCAGATGTAAGGGCATATGTGGCCGCAGATATTGCTTGATAACCATGACTGGTTTCTCTTGTAAGCGGCTTGCGGCTGAGTCGTGTCGCTAGATATAGTGCCTTCTAGCAGCCACCCTCTTGCTCAACTGTGCGCCACACATAATAATCAATGGTGCCGCTGACAAGATAGTTAGAAGGTCAGATGTAAGGGGTTATGTGGCCGAAGAAATTGTCTGATAACCATGACATGGTTCTTCTGTAAGCAGCTTGGGGCTGAGGCGTGTCGCTAGATATAGTGCCTTCTAGCAGCCACCCTCTTGCTCAACTGTGCGCCACACATAAGAATCAAAGGGGCCGCAGACTAGATAGTTAGGTAGCCAGATGTAAGGGCATATGTGGCCGCAGATATTGCTTGATAACCATGTCTGGTTTCTCTTGTAAGCGGCTTGCGGCTGAGTCGTGTCGCTAGATATAGTGCCTTCTAGCAGCCACCCTCTTGCTCAACTGTGCGCCACACATAAGAATCAAAGGGGCCGCAGACTAGATAGTTAGGTGGCCAGATGTAAGGGCATATGTGGCCGCAGATATTGCTTGATAGCCGTGTCTGGTTTCTCTTGTAAGCGGCTTGCGGCCAGGTCGTGTCGCTAGATATAGTGCCTTCTAGCAGCCACCCTCTTGCTCAACTGTGCGCCACATAAGAATCAAAAGGGCCGCAGACTAGATAGTTAGGTGGCCAGATGTAAGGGCATATGTGGCCGCAGATATTGCTTGATAACCATGTCTGGTTTCTCTTGTAAGCGGCTTGGGGCTGAGTCGTGTCGCTAGATATAGTGCCTTCCCTGGCAGCCACCCTCTTGCTCAACTGTGCGCCACACATAATAATCAATGGTGCCGCTGACAAGATAGTTAGAAGGTCAGATGTAAGGGGTTATGTGGCCGAAGAAATTGTCTGATAACCATGACATGGTTCTTCTGTAAACGGCTTGGGGCTGAGGCGTGTCGCTAGATATATAGTGCCTTCTAGCAGCCCTCTTGCTCAACTGTGCGCCACACATAATAATCAATGGTGCCGCTGACAAGATAGTTAGAAGGTCAGATGTAAGGGGTTATGTGGCCGAAGAAATTGTCTGATAACCATGACATGGTTCTTCTGTAAGCGGCTTGGGGCTGAGGCGTGTCGCTAGATATAGTGCCTTCTAGCAGCCACCCTCTTGCTCAGCTGTGCGCCACACATAACCGTCAATGGTGCCGCTGACAAGATAGTTAGAAGGTCGAATGTAAGGGGTTATGTGGCCGAAGAAATTGTCTGATAACCATGACATGGTTCTTCTGTAAGCGGCTTGGGGGCTGAGTCGTGTCGCTAGATATAGTGCCTTCTAGCAGCCACCCTCTTGCTCAACTGTGCGCCACACATAATAATCAATGGTGCCGCTGACAAGATAGTTAGAAGGTCAGATGTAAGGGGTTATGTGGCCGAAGAAATTGTCTGATAACCATGACATGGTTCTTCTGTAAGCGGCTTGCGGCTGAGTCGTGTCGCTAGATATAGTGCCTTCTAGCAGCCACCCTCTTGCTCAACTGTGCGCCACACATAATAATCAATGGTGCCGCTGACAAGATAGTTAGAAGGTCAGATGTAAGGGGTTATGTGGCCGAAGAAATTGTCTGATAACCATGACATGGTTCTTCTGTAAGCGGCTTGGGGCTGAGTCGTGTCGCTAGATATAGTGCCTTCTAGCAGCCACCTCTTGCTCAACTGTGCGCCACACATAATAATCAATGGTGCCGCTGACAAGATAGTTAGAAGGTCAGATGTAAGGGTTATGTGGCCGAAGAAATTGTCTGATAACCATGACATGGTTCTTCTGTAAGCGGCTTGGGGCTGAGTCGTGTCGCTAGATATAGTGCCTTCTAGCAGCCACCCTCTTGCTCAACTGTGCGCCACACATAATAATCAATGGTGCCGCTGACAAGATAGTTAGAAGGTCAGATGTAAGGGGTTATGTGGCCGAAGAAATTGTCTGATAACCATGACATGGTTCTTCTGTAAGCGGCTTGGGGCTGAGTCGTGTCGCTAGATATAGTGCCTTCTAGCAGCCACCCTCTTGCTCAACTGTGCCACACATAATAATCAATGGTGCCGCTGACAAGATAGTTAGAAGGTCAGATGTAAGGGGTTATGTGGCCGAAGAAATTGTCTGATAACCATGACATGGTTCTTCTGTAAGCGGCTTGGGGCTGAGTCGTGTCGCTAGATGTGAACCTTCTAGCAGCCACCCTCTTGCTCAACTGTGCGCCACACATAATAATCAATGGTGCCGCTGACAAGATAGTTAGAAGGTCAGATGTAAGGGGTTATGTGGCCGAAGAAATTGTCTGATAACCATGACATGGTTCTTCTGTAAGCGGCTTGGGGCTGAGTCGTGTCGCTAGATATAGTGCCTTCTAGCAGCCACCCTCTTGCTCAACTGTGCGCCACACATAATAATCAATGGTGCCGCTGACAAGATAGTTAGAAGGTCAGATGTAAGGGGTTATGTGGCCGAAGAAATTGTCTGATAACCATGACATGGTTCTTCTGTAAACGGCTTGGGGCTGAGTCGTGTCGCTAGATATAGTGCCTTCTAGCAGCCACCCTCTTGCTCAACTGTGCGCCACACATAATAATCAATGGTGCCGCTGACAAGATAGTTAGAAGGTCAGATGTAAGGGGTTATGTGGCCGAAGAAATTGTCTGATAACCATGACATGGTTCTTCTGTAAGCGGCTTGGGGCTGAGGCGTGTCGCTAGATATATGATGCCTTCTAGCAGCCACCCTCTTGCTCAACTGTGCGCCACACATAATAATCAATGGTGCCGCTGACAAGATAGTTAGAAGGTCAGATGTAAGGGGTTATGTGGCCGAAGAAATTGTCTGATAACCATGACATGGTTCTTCTGTAAGCGGCTTGGGGCTGAGTCGTGTCGCTAGATATAGTGCCTTCCCTAGCAGCCACCCTCTTGCTCAACTGTGCGCCACACATAATAATCAATGGTGCCGCTGACAAGATAGTTAGAAGGTCAGATGTAAGGGGTTATGTGGCCAAGAAAATTGTCTGATAACCATGACGTAGTTCCTTCTGTAAGCGGCTTGGGGCTGAGGCGTGTCGCTAGATATAGTGCCTTCTAGCAGCCACCCTCTTGCTCAACTGTGCGCCACACATAATAATCAATGGTGCCGCTGACAAGATGGTTAGAAGGTCAGATGTAAGGGGTTATGTGGCCGAAGAAATTGTCTGATAACCATGACATAGCATGATTCTTCTGTAAGCGGCTTGGGGCTGAGTCGTGTCGCTAGATATAGTGCCTTCTAGCAGCCACCCTCTTGCTCAACTGTGCGCCACATAATAATCAATGGTGCCGCTGACAAGATAGTTAGAAGGTCAGATGTAAGGGGTTATGTGGCCGAAGAGAAATTGTCTGATAACCATGACATGGTTCTTCTGTAAGCGGCTTGGGGCTGAGTCGTGTCGCTAGATATAGTGCCTTCTAGCAGCCACCCTCTTGCTCAACTGTGCGCCACACATAATAATCAATGGTGCCGCTGACAAGATAGTTGGAAGGTCGGATGTAAGGGTTATGTGGCCGAAGAATTGTCTGACTAACCATGACATGGTTCTTCTGTAAGCGGCTTGGGGCTGAGTCGTGTCGCTAGATATATAGTGCCTTCTAGCAGCCACCCTCTTGCTCAACTGTGCGCCACACATAATAATCAATGGTGCCGCTGACAAGATAGTTAGAAGGTCAGATGTAAGGGGTTATGTGGCCGAAGAAATTGTCTGATAACCATGACATGGTTCTTCTGTAAGCGGCTTGGGGCTGAGTCGTGTCGCTAGATATAGTGCCTTCTAGCAGCCACCCTCTTGCTCAACTGTGCGCCACACATAATAATCAATGGTGCCGCTGACAAGATAGTTAGAAGGTCAGATGTAAGGGTTATGTGGCCGAAGAAATTGTCTGATAACCATGACATGGTTCTTCTGTAAGCGGCTTGGGGCTGAGTCGTGTCGCTAGATATAGTGCCTTCTAGCAGCCACCCTCTTGCTCAACTGTGCGCCACACATAATAATCAATGGTGCCGCTGACAAGATAGTTAGAAGGTCAGATGTAAGGGGTTATGTGGCCGAAGAAATTGTCTGATAACCATGACATGGTTCTTCTGTAAGCGGCTTGGGGGCTGAGTCGTGTCGCTAGATATAGTGCCCTTCTAGCAGCCACCCTCTTGCTCAACTGTGCGCCACACATAATAATCAATGGTGCCGCTGACAAGATAGTTAGAAGGTCAGATGTAAGGGGTTATAATGACTTGAAGAATTGTCTGATAACCATGACATGGTTCTTCTGTAAGCGGCTTGGGGCTGAGGCGTGTCGCTAGATATAGTGCCATTAGCAGCCACCCTCTTACGCCAGCTGTGCGCCACACATAATAATCAATGGTGCCGCTGACAAGATAGTTAGAAGGTCAGATGTAAGGGTTATGTGGCCGAAAATTGTCTGATAACCATGACATGGTTCTTCTGTAAGCGGCTTGGGGCTGAGTCGTGTCCTTAGATATAGTGCCTTCTAGCAGCCACCCTCTTGCTCAACTGTGCGCCACACATAATAATCAATGGTGCCGCTGACAAGATGAGTTAGAAGGTCAGATGTAAGGGGGTTATGTGGCCGAAGAAATTGTCTGATAACCATGACATGGTTCTTCTGTAAGCGGCTTGGGGCTGAGTCGTGTCGCTAGATATAGTGCCTTCTAGCAGCCACCCTCTTGCTCAACTGTGCACAACCGTCAATGGTGCCGCTGACAAGATAGTTAGAAGGTCAGATGTAAGGGGTTATGTGGCCGAAGAAATTGTCTGATAACCATGACATGGTTCTTCTGTAAGCAGCTTGGGGCTGAGTCGTGTCGCTAGATATAGTGCCTTCTTGCATAACCACACCCTCTCTTGCTCAACTGTGCGCCACACATAAGAATCAAAGGGGCCGCAGACTAGATAGTTAGGTGGCCAGATGTAAGGGCATATGTGGCCGCAGATATTGCTTGATAACCATGACTGGTTTCTCTTGTAAACGGCTTGCGGCTGAGTCGTGTCGCTAGATATAGTGCCTTCTAGCAGCCACCCTCTTGCTCAACTGTGCGCCACACATAATAATCAATGGTGCCGCTGACAAGATAGTTAGAAGGTCAGATGTGGGGTTATGTGGCCGAAGAAATTGTCTGATAACCATGACATGGTTCTTCTGTAAGCGGCTTGGGGCTGAGGCGTGTGTCGCTAGATATGGTGTTCTTCTAGCAGCCACCCTCTTGCTCAACTGTGCGCCACACATAAGAATCAAAGGGGCCGCAGACTAGATAGTTGGGTGGCCAGATGTAGGCATATGTGGCCGCAGATATTGCTTGATAACCATGACTGGTTTCTCTTGTAAGCGGCTTGCGGCTGAGTCGTGTCGCTAGATATAGTGCCTTCTAGCAGCCACCCTCTTGCTCAACTGTGCGCCACTGTAATAATCAATGGTGCCGCTGACAAGATAGTTAGAAGGTCAGATGTAAGGGGTTATGTGGCCGAAGAAATTGTCTGATAACCATGACATGGTTCTTCTGTAAGCGGCTTGGGGCTGAGGCGTGTCGCTAGATATAGTGCCTTCTAGCAGCCACCCTCTTGCTCAACTGTACTTTACATAATAATCAATGGTGCCGCTGACAAGATAGTTAGAAGGTCAGATGTAAGGGGTTATGTGGCCGAAGAAATTGTCTGATAACCATGACATGGTTCTTCTGTAAGCGGCTTGGGGCTGAGGCGTGTCGCTAGATATAGTGCCTTCTAGCAGCCACCCTCTTGCTCAACTGTGCGCCACACATAAGAATCAAAGGGGCCGCAGACTAGATAGTTAGGTGG
>JBBBDQ010007172.1:0-32498 GCA_037127315.1 Ascarosepion bandense | reverse complement strand
TTACAGCTGGAGAAAAACTGGTCAGAAGTACTGGCAAAGGTCGGCGCGTCGGTCAAGATTTGGCGTCGACGGGGTCTTCCGTGAAGGTTGCGGAGGTGTGTAACACATACCCTTTTCCCATGATCCTTTACCGGCTGTCAGTACTTCCCCTTTGTGACGATCATGAGAAGGCGCTCGAGCGTTTGCTATTCTCCGTCTTTGGAGAGGACGCAAACACATGGTCGACAAAGGGAGTCTGTTGCCTCCGTCCGTGTCAAGGGGTTCGGGGATGCCACACCTGAGGAGCCACGTGCTCGCTTCAAGGTTACATTCCTCAGGCGCGCGTTAGAGGAAGATCGGTTGCTTGCGGGGGTAGTGAGGGACATGTTCCCTGCCTCACCATCACGCCCCCGACCCTATGGCCGACCGTCAGGCCTTGGGTGCGACCGAAATTCCTCCTCGAATGTCTGGCGGCTTTACAGGCCATTCCACGGTCCAGTGACCTTTCACAGCCTAGGAAAATCTTCTATCGGGGATTAGTGGAGGGCGCCGTGAAGGATAAGCTGTGGGAGTAAGCTCGGCATGTCGAGTGGAGTACCGCCTTGGCTGGTCTTGGGCGCCAGGTGCGGACTGGCTCAGCAACTCTGAGTTTTCTCTGACCTGGCGATTGGTTTTAGTCGGTTTGTCTCTCAATGACAAGCGTTTCGGCAATGGGCTCAGCGGATTTGCCAGATCAGAACGTTGCAACCTTGGAATTATGAGACGTCTGCGCACGCCTTTCCATTGTTCGCGCGTTCGCCCGTTGTGGGCGCGTGTCGGCGAGTTGACTGCTCGTGGCCGCGCCGCGGGAGCTCGTGCTCATTGATCGTGGCATACGCTGTGGACAATGTGTTGCCCCCGTACTTCGGAGTGGAAGTGATGGTGTTTCTGACGCTGCTGGCCCTTGCCAGAATGGTGATATGGACGTGGGACAGATCGAGGAAGTCTTCAGGCGGTTGTCTTTCGGATCAGGATTCATCCGAGGATTTTGAGCACCAGCTCAAATGAAGATTAGAACTGAACGGAAACTATTGCACCCGACAGACTTTTGCGAAAGGTATACATGCAGCGAGCCTGTCTGTGTGACCGGCTAGCCTTGATTTTTTTTTAGATCTGCTAATCACATCGGGGGGATTCTTTGGAACCCTTCCCGTGGTTAAGGTAGAAATTCTTTGTGCACCATAGTTAATGTGAGGATGGGTTGTCTAGCTCGTTCCCGGCTCCAATGCTTTTGTTACAAATTCAGTTCGAGATCCCCTTTGTCCATCGTTATTTTGTCCTGTTTTACCTCGGCTGGGTCAGCCTTATATATTCCCCAGTCCAATTTATTTTTAACCTGCTTCTCCCATCTCGTAAGAGTCACTTGATTTTGCCTTTAAGGCAGTACACAGTGGCCTCTTTAATTATGAGGGTGTGTCGTCCCAGCTAACACTATGTATATGTTTTCATTTGACATTGTTTTTGTTTTGGGGATTTTTGTTTTTCATTCCCCTTTCCCATCAGTTGCCTCATGTATAAATTTTTAAATCTATTTTTGTATTATATTTGTAAATAGTTACAATTTTTATGTACATTTGGGGGCGTTTTGTAGGTCCTGGTATGGAGTTTGCGGTATTTTGGTGTACGATACGTATGAGTGTTGATGGACAAATTCTTACGGTGATTGAGAAAATTGTAACGTATGTATGGGTCGTGAATCCGATTAGCTAGGTATAAGATAGTGTACTGAAGACCACCCCAAGTTTTGTTCCCCTCCTATTTTTCGGCCTTGTGCCATAATTCTTTGTATTTAAAGAATAAATAAAAACCAGCCATTTTCTACCAATCTTGTGTTGTGTGGAATGGCAGAGGATCAAAGTGCAGTATCTGTTCCAGTGATATTTACTAGTTTTGTTTCCGGACAATTGTGTTCCAGCCCAAGTTTATTGCTCAGGCCCGCGCAAAAGTAGCGGTAAAACGCGGAACGCCGGAAGACAAGCGTCTGTGGTTCGGCCTTCTTGGGAGGCATGGTCGAAGGGCCTTGGGAAGTGTTCCTCCCACCACGGCCTCGGTGGGAGGAAAGGAGGTGACTGGCAACTACCGCCACGAGTCACCCTCCGTAGCGTCCGTAGCAGCAGCAGCATCCCCCAAACCATCGACCCCGGTGGAGCAGGGGAAAGATCGTTATGAAGAATGAAGATTTTTATGACGAGACAGAAAAGTGAAATATGCGCAGTATATTAAGGAACTGAGCTGGTCTCAGTTCCGGAACAACCATGCAAATAGAAGTGCGGACTGAACACGCTGATAATGAAGGATATTAAGACGCACAAAATTGGTGATAACCAGAGAAGCTTTTGAGGAGGCGTTATCAGCTCTTGAAACCAAATGCTAGCCGTGGCGAGGAAGAGAGTTAATGCCATGTGGGACGTCCTGCTGGCATCAGCGGAGGCCAAGACTAATTGGGGTAGTTCTGGAGACAAAAACGCTCCAACTCCACACTGAGTATATGGGAACCAAAAATCAAGGTTACCCTGCATGGCGTCCCCATGGACATTGCGGAGGACCACAGGGTGCCTTTTTCGCCCATTATGGAAAGGTGGCCTGTGTTTCCCTTGCTGCAGTCCAGACAGGTATCTTGACAGGCACATGACCCTGCAGGTGACTATAATGGCTGAAAACATTCCCAAAATTCCTAACATCCTCACCTGGGTAGGCCGGTGTAATATTCATAATTGCTGAAGGAAGAAAACCGTGCTGTTGGTCTGTGGTGGCGGAACATGGCAAAACCTGCCCCACCAAGAACTTGCTCCCAAAGGCCCAACCAGCCAAGCAGCCACAGCAGGAGCAAGGAAATCTTGAAGACGGCAACACCAAAGACGGCATCAGCCAGCACCGGCTCCAGCTGCCAACAAGGAAGGCGAATGGCAGCGGTAGGCAGGAAGAAGAACAAAACACCATCCCCGGCGAAGGTGCTGCCACCTGCCAAAACGCCGGCTAAGATGGAAGGAGACCCCGGTGAAGGAGACACCGGTGAAGAGGTCGCCAGCCCAACCGGAAAGGGTTCCTAAGGAAAAGAGCCCCCGCACCCAATATGGAGATGGAGGTGGATAGGCAGCGTCTCTCAAACGTGGGAGAGACGAGGCGCGGAGGAAGAGCACGAGGCCTAAAGTCCTGGCGGAGAAGCAGGAGCAGAGAGAGAAAAGTGCAAGAGAACGCTGTCTCTACCGGTGTCCCCCGTAAGAAGGGACTCTAGGCAGACAAGGCAAGAAGCCTTCCCGCTTCGTTCAAGGCTTCCCAGTCCCCAGTTTTTTAAACTGACCCCTTGGCAAAAGCTAGTGCTTACAATTCCCACCCCCTCTTCCCACCCCACCTCTCGGCTAAGAAAAATGCCCCTCCCGCGTGGGGATGCTCTGATGAAGGTCTCCAGAAAATA
Organism: Ascarosepion bandense; assembly: GCA_037127315.1. Classification (NCBI taxonomy): domain Eukaryota; kingdom Metazoa; phylum Mollusca; class Cephalopoda; order Sepiida; family Sepiidae; genus Ascarosepion; species Ascarosepion bandense. The sequence goes on along the minus strand of JBBBDQ010007172.1, from coordinate 29,065 downwards.
TTTTATGAGTGGTCTTCTCAGCGACGAAGGCTACTGAAGCCTCTTTTTAAATTGACCTCTGTGAAGGGTCTCTCTACGGAAGACCCGAGAACTTTGCCCAGGCCCCAGGTGTCATCACCCCGGTTAGGGAATACTGGGGGAACCTGCGGGTCTGGGACCACATCGCAGAGGTCCAGAAGCATTATACCAATTTAAATATGGTCAAAGAACATTCACCAGAGCTAAGAAAAAATGGCTAAAAATTGTTCGGGGAGGTTCCCCGTATTACTCCACCCCCTGTTTACATAGGGTGGTAAAATTAACTTATCCTACGGACGTCGGCGGTATTGTCTCCGGACGGACGAATTACGTCCGACAGGTACAGGGTCCCCAGGGACAGTCATGGGGTCCCAGCCACCAGAGATTTTTTCCTGCATGTGATTAGAATGTGTTACGGCACGTTTAAGCTTTTTCAGGCTCAAGAAATGTCTATCAAGACAGCCAGTTTGAATGCGTATGGCCTGAGGGATCGGGGTGAAGGCGGCTCGCCTGCTTCGTGACCCTTGTCGTACGGCGGGATGGCCGCGATCCAAGAGATCACTTTGTTTGCGGGTTTAATCGTGTGGGTGCTGGATGACGACTTTGTCGTTTATTCAGCATATGGGAGTCGGTGGGCCAGAGGTGTTTCTTTGCTATTAAGCGCACCCTGGACGCGAGGGTTGACCTTGTCCATGTCGGTGCCGAGGGCCGGCTGATTTTGTCGATATTGCAGTGAAAAGGTGTCGTTCCGCTGATTGCGGTTTATGCGCCCAATGTTCAAGGTGAGTGTGTCTCTTTCTTTCGGCTGTTGGAGCCCTTCATGGTGCATTCAACACGGCTAATCTTAGTTGGGGACCCTGAATGCTATCCTAACCCCCAAATGGGATAGAGGGAGGGGCGCTAGCGGTGGAGTGGTGATCGTAGCCTGGTCAATCTTGTCGGCGAGATTTTGTCCTTCAAGTTGATAGATACCGGGTTGATCATCCGGAAGGGAGTGTGGACGTGGACGCGTAGTTGGCCTCTTACCCGGGCATCAGCGTACCTGGATAGGGTGTTAGTGGAGATAGTCGACACAGACTTCTTAGAATGTCCAACGTTCCATCAATAGGCTACACGGATCACAACTCGGTTTGTGCTCGTGTACAGATTTTAGGCCTAGGTTGGCTGGCGGCTGGAAGTTCAATCAGCTCTTACTGGACAGAAAGTACCTCGTGACCAGCCGACAAAACCATAGTTCAGCGAAGTGCTAATTGCGAGTCATTGGGAGTAAGTGGTGGGTTAGTTCTTGCGGACTCCACTAGGCCTTGCCATCAAATACAGTCAGTGGCTTAACCCCAGATAAGGCTGCGGAGGCAAAGACACTTAGAGCTAATTCTTCGCCTGGGCGGAGGCTGGTGGGGATTCCTCAGGTAGCCTTAGCTAGGAGGCCCTGGAGCGCTCCGATCAGCGGGCGCCACATGGCCAGGTAATTAGGGCTAAGTTAAGCAAGATGTCTTCCGTGGGGTTGTGAAAATGGGCGCGGAACTGCGCAAGGGAAGAACGGCCGAGCCGGCGACCGGTACATTCGAGAGGTACGCACCCGGAGGGACATCTCCTGAACGACCGACGACATGTGCGAGGCGTTCCGGCATTTCGAACACCGATGTACCACAAGGAGCCTGGTCTCCGTGACGAGACTTTCATAGCTATTTGGCTGACTTTCTCGGCTTTTGCCGGCCGAAGCGGCTGCTGCGGAAGGGGAGATTACGGAGGACGAAATCTACGGCTTTGAAGAAGGTCGGCAGTGGCAAGTCGCCAGGTTTGGATGGTTTGCCTTGCGAATTGCACTTGATACGCCGCACCTTTTTGTCCTGCTTGCAGTCGTGTTCAACCACTGGTTTCGGTGGTGGTCCATCCCGGTCGGATCACCAGGGCGTGATCACGCTGTTGAGAAAAGGCAAGAAGGTTGGGAGGGAACTAGACGATTACAGGCCCATAACCTGCCATAAACACAGAGTTAAAGATTTCGGCCAAGATCCCGACGAATCGCTTGCAGCTAGTTGCCGAGTCTTGTTGAACCGGATCAGACTTGTTCTGTGAAGGGGAGAACAATTCCGTGAGCAACCCGCACTTGATTCGCACGATCATAGAGGGTGTAGAAGACGACGAGGTCATGCTTGATCAACCAGATCAGTTCAAGGTATTTGATAGGGATTGACCATGGCTACCCGGCTGCTGTCCTTGGGCAGGTCGTCGGATTCCAACCTGGACTTCACGGCCGGGATTAGTTCTTCGTATCGCTCCTTCGCGCCGTGTACAGGTGAACGGAAGCTGTCGGCGCCGCGCTGTTCAGGTCGGTCCGACAGGGTTGTCCATCACTTTCCTTTATGTCTTGGCGTTGGAGCCCCTCTGCCGGCTGAGGGACGAGACGCAGTCCGGTCCTGCGCGGAATTGAAGCTCCCGGCGGAGCTCGAGCTGTGGCTTGCGTACGCCGATGACGTAACGACTCGTGTCCTCCGCAGGGACACAGAGGCGGTACACCAGGCGCTTGCACGGTACGAGGGGCCGCGATAGGGCCGTAATCAACTGCGACAAGTCATCCGGGTTTGCGTTATGCCTGGAAGGGAGTTTCCTCCTTGGGCCCTTCAGCTGGACGGACGGCTCGTCAAGCTCCTCGGAGCTTGGTTCGGTCCGGACTTACAGTTGGAGAAAAACTGGTCAGAAGTACTGCGCGCTCTATGCGTCGGTCAAGATTTGGCGTCGACGGGGTCTCTCCGTGAAGGGTCGGCGGAGGTGTGTAACACACACCCTTTTCCTACGATCCTTTACCGGCTGCTGCATTTCTTGTGGACGATCACAGAAGGCGCTCGAGCGTTTTGGTTATCTTCTCCGTCTTTGGAGAGGACGCAAACACACGGTCGACAAAGGAGTCTGCTGCTCCGTCCGTGTCAAGGGGGTCTGGGGATGCCACACTTGAGGAGCCACGTGCTCGCTTCTGCCGGTTGGCATTCCTCAGGCGCGTTAGAGGAAGATCGGTTGCTTGCGGGGTAGCAGAGGATGGTTCCCTGCCTTTACCATCACGCCCCTGACCCTATGGCTAATCGTCGGCCTTGGGCACCGAAATTCTCCTCGAATGTCTGGCGGCTTTACAGGCCATTCCACGGTCCAGTGACCCCTGCCAGCCCAGGGAAAATCTTCTATCGGGGATTATGGAGGGTGCCGCATGATAAGCTGTGGAGTAAGCTCATGTCGAGAGGAGTACCGCTCTCATTGGTCTTGGGCGCCAGGCAGATTGAAGTTCGGTGCAACCTGAGTTTTCTCTGACCTGGCGATTGGCTCGGAATGGTTTGTCTCCCAACGACAAGCGTTTCCGCAGTCGGGCCCATGGATTTGCCAGATCAGAACGTTGCAAATCGAATCAAGGAGACGTCTGCGCACGCCTTCTTCCATTGTTCGCGCGTTCGCCTGTTGTGGGCGTGTCGGCGAGCGACTGCTCGCCGCGCTGCGGGAGCTCGTGCTCATTGATCGCGCATACGCTGTGGACAATGTGTTGCCCCTGTACTCTGGATAGGGCGGATGGTGTTTCAGATGCTGCTGGCTTCGGCTAGAATGGTGATATGGACGACGCGACTGGAGTGAAGTCTTGCGTTGTCGTTCGGATCAGGACTAATCTCGATATTTTGGACACCAGCTCAAAATGAAGATTAGAACTGGAACGGAAACGCCGCACCCGACAGACTTTTGCGAAAGGTGGATACATGCAGCGAGCTTGCTCCGTGTGACCGGGGCCAGCCTTGATTTTCTTTTTTTAGATCTAGTTAATCACATCGGGGGGATTCCCAACTCCTCTTGCTACAGAGGTCTTTTTGTGTACCCAGTTAATGTGAGTGTATGGGTTGTCCTAGCCTGTTCCCGGCTCCAATACTTTTGTTATGATCCAGCCTGAGATCCCCTTTGTCCATCGTTATTTTGTCCTGTTTTTACCCTCGCTGGGTCAGCTCCTTTATATATTCCCCAGTCCAATTCTATTTTTAAACTGCTTCTCCTCTATCCCCTGTAGAAAGAGAGTTACTTGACTTTGCCTTTTAAGGCAGAATACAGTGGCCTCTTTAATTATGAGGGTGTGTTTGGGTCTCGCCTAACACTATGTATATGTTTTCATTTGACATTGTTTTTGTTTTGGGGATTTTTGTTTCTTCATTCTCTTCCCATCATGTCATTTCATGTATAAATTTTTAAATCTATTTTTGTATTATATTTGTGGTTGTTACAAATTTTTATGTACATTTGGGCGTTTTGTATGTCCTCAATATGGAGTTTGTGGTATTTTGGTGTACGATATGTATGAGTGTTGATGACAAATTCTTACGGCATTGAGAAAATTAGAATGTATGTATGGGTCGTGAATCCGATTAGCTAGGTATAAGATAGTGTACTGAAGACCACCCCAAGTTTTGTTCCCTCCCATTTTTCGGCCTTGTGCTACACCTCAGTTTAAAGAACAATAAACTAGCCATTTCCCACCAATCTTGTGTTGTGTAGTAAATGGCAGAGGATCAAAGTGTAGTATCTGTTCCACAGTGATATTTACTAGCCTTGTTTCCGGACAATTGTGTTCCAGCCCAAGTTTATTGCTCAGGCCCGGGCAAAAGCAGCGGCAAAACGCGAAACGCCGGCGATAAGCGGTCCGTGGTTCGGCCCTCGGGAGGCATGGCCTCGGTGTCTGGGAAGAAGTTCCTCCCACCACGGCTCTTGTGGAGAAAGGAGGGTGACTGGCAACCACCGCCACGGAGTCACCCTCCGTAGCGTCCGTAGCAGCAGCAGCAGCATCCCCCAAACCATCGACCCGGTGGACAGGGGGAAAGATCGTTATGAAGAATGAAGATTTTGCTGACGAGGATGAAAGGAACATGCGCAGATATTGGCGAACCGAGCTGGTCTCAGTTCCGGAACAACCAGCGCAAATAGAAGCGGATCATCACGCCGATAACGAAGCGATATTAAGACGCACAAATTGGTGGGAGTAACCACAGAGAAGTTTTTGAGGAGGCGGCGTTATCAGCCTGAAACTAAATGCTAGGCCGTACAGGAAGAGCAGTTGTGAATGTCCTGCTGGCATCAGCGGAGGAAGCTCAAAAGACTAATTGGGGTAGCCTCTGGAGACAAAAACGCTCCAACTCCACACTGAGTATAAGGGAACCAAAAAAAACCAAGGTTACCCCGTACGGCGTCCTACGGACATTGCGGAGACCACACAGGTGCCTTTTTCGCCCATTAATGAAAGGCAGCCTGTGCTCGTCATGGTCCAGAGCAGGTATCTTGACAGGCGAAAGGACCCTGCAGGTGACTATAATGAAGGAAAACATTCCTAAATTCCTAACATCCTCACCTGCAGGGTCACATGCTGCATTCATAATTGTTGAAGGAAGAAAACCGTGCTGTTGGGTCTGGTGGGTGGCGGAACATGTGGCAAAAACCTGCCTCACCCAATCTTGCCCCAAAGGCCCAACCAGCCAAGCAGCCAACAGTGCAGACAAGGCAAACCGAAGACGGCAACAACGAAGACGGCATCACCAGCATCAGCTCCAGCTGCCAACAAGGAAGGCGAATGTGGCAGGTAGGCAGGAAGAAGAACAAACACCATCCTCATGAAGGTGCCACCTGCCAAAACGTCGGCTAAGATGAAGGAGACCCCGGTGAAGGAGACACACCGGTGAAGAGGTTGCCAGCTCAACCGGAAAGGGGTTCGCAAGAAAAGAGCCCCCGCACCCAATATGGAGATGGAGGTGGATAGGGCAGCGTCTCTCAAACGGGAGACGAGGAAGCGGAGGAAGAGCATTGACAGTCCAAAGTCTCATGGAGAAGTTAGGATAGAGAGAGAAAAGTGCACAAAGAGAAATGCCTGTCTCTACTGGTGTCCCCCGTAAGAAGGACTTATGCGGACAAGGTGAAGAAGCCTTCCTGCTTCCCTGCTTAAGGCTTCCTAGCCCCCAGTTTTTAAACCGACCCCCTTGGCAAAAGCTAGTGCCATAACTCCTACTCCCTCCCCTTCTCCCCACTCCCACTCCTCTCGGGCCAAGAAAAATGCCCTCCCGCGTGGGGATGCCCAGATGAAGGTTCCAGCAATATTTTGGAGGAGTGGTCTTCCCAGCGACGAAGGCTACTAGCTTCCTTTTAAATTGACTCTGTGAAGGGTCTTCATGAAGACCCTGGAGGAACTTGCCCAGGCCCCAGGTGTCATCACCTGTTAGGAATACGTGAACCTGCGTCTGGGACCACATCGCAGAGGTCCAGAAGCATTACACCAATTTAAATATGGTCAAAGAACATTCACCAGAGCTAAGAAAAATGGCTAAAAATTGTTCGGGAGGTTCTCGTATTACTCCACCCCTGCTTATATAGGGTGGTAAAATTAATTTATCCTACGGACGTCGGCGGTATTGTCTCGGACGGACGAATTACGTCTGATATAGTGACAGGTCCCCTAGGACAGGTCGTCGGGGTTCCAGCCACCAGAGATTTTTTCTCTGCATGTGATTAGAGCCGTTGTTGCATGTTTTTTCTGGTTTCTCTTTTTCAGGCCTAAGAAATGTCTATCAAGATAGCCAGTTTGAATGCGTATGCCTGGAGGGATCGGGCAAGGCGGTTTGCCTGCTTCGTGACCTCTTGTCGTACGGCGTGGATGTGGCCGCGATCCAAGAGACTCACTTTGTTTGCGAAGTCGACCGTGCCGGATGACGACTTTGTCGTCGGTCACATGTGAGCCGGCGGGCCAGAGGTGTTTTTGTTGTTAAGCGTGCACCTTCGACGCGAGGAAGGACCTTGTCCATGTCGGTGCCGAGGGCCGGCTGATCGTGGCCGATATTGCAGTGAAAAGCAAGTCGTTCCGGCTGATTGGTGCCAGCCCAATGTTCAAGGTGAGCGTGGTGTCTTTTCTTTCGGCTGTTGGAGCCCTTCATGGCATTCAACACGGCTAATCTTAGTTGGGGACCGAATGCCATCCTAATCCCCAAATGGGATAGAGGGAGGGGCGCTAGCGGGTGTGATATGATCGTAGCTCTGGTCAATCTTGTCGGCGATTTTGGTCTCGTCGATAGATACCGGGTTGATCATCCGGAAGGGAGCATGTGGACGTGGGACGCGTAGTTGGCCTCTACCCGGGTATCACGTACCTGGATAGGGTGGTTAGTGAGAGAAGCTGACAGACTCTTGAGAATGTCCTGTCTGTCTCCACTGAGTTAGGCTGCACGGGATCACAAACTCGTTTGTGCCTGTGAAAGGATTTAGTCCAGGTTGGTTTTAAGGCTGAAGTTCAAACCAGTCCTTACTGGACAGGCGGGACTTTGTGACCAGCTGACAAAACTAGCCCCATGTAGTGTTAATTGGCGAGTCACTGGGAGTAAGGTGGGTTAGTCTGAAGTGATCCATTAGGTCTTTCTGCCACCAAACATAGCCAGCGGCTCAACCCAGATAAGGCTGCGGAGGCAAAGACACTTAGAGCTAATTCTGCTCAAGTAGCCAGCAGATTCTAGAAAGGCCTTGGACAGGGAGGCCCTGGAGTGTCTGATCAGCAAGCTGCTGGCCAGGTAATTAGGCGTCAAGTTAAGCAAGAGATGTCTGGAAGTTGTGAAATGGAACGCGGAACTGCGCAAGGGAGGTTAGCACCTGTGTTGTCGGCGACCGTACATTCATATACGCGACCTCGAGGGCACTCGGTCAGACCGACGACATGTGCGAGGCGTCTGCAGCATCACCACCGATGTACCAAGGAGCCTGGTCTCCGTGACGAGGACTTTCGCAGCTATTTGGCTGACTTCTTCTCGCTTTCGTCATTGGAAGCGCTTAGTTGGGTGAAGGGAGATTACGGAGGACGAAATCTACGTGGCTTTGAAGAAGGTCGGCAGTGGCAAGTCGCCAGGTTTGGATGGTTTGGCCTACGAATTGTACTCGAGGATGCTTTCAACTTTTTGTCCCGTTTTTGGCAGTCAAACCAACCACTGGTTTTGGCAGGGTCCATCCTCGGTCGGATCACCAGGGGCGTGATCACGCTGCTGAGAAAAGGCATGTCAGAGGAACCAGACGATTACAGGCTCATAACTCGCCAAACACAGAGTTGGGGTGACGGTTGAGACCTTGATGAATCGCTTGGCAGCTAGTTGTTGAGTTCTGTTGGAACCGGATCAGACTTGTTCTGTGATGTGAGTACCATCCTGAGCAACCTGCACTTGATTCACCAGATCAGAAGAGGGTGTAGAAGACGACGATGAGGTCATGCTTGATCAATCGAGATCAGTCCAAGGCATTTGATAGGATTGACCATGGCCACTGAATGCTAGTCCTGCAGGCCGCCGGATCTAAACCCGATCAGCTGCTGGATTAGCTCTCTGTATCGCTCCTGGGCGGCTGCAACAGTGAACGGGAAGCTGTCGGGCGCTTGCGTTGTCCAGGTTTGGTCCGACAGGCCATCCACTGTCTTCTTCCTTTATGTCTTGGTGCCGAGCCCCTCCTCTGCCGGCTGAGGGACGAGACGGGCAGTCCGGGTTCCGTGGAGAACTTGAAGCCCTGGCGGAGCTTCGAACAGGCTCGCGTACGCCGACGACGTAACGACCTTTGTGTCCTCCCGCAGGACAGAGGCGGCACACCAGGCGCTTGTACGGTACGAGAAGGTGACAGGGCTAGACCAACTGCGACAAGTCATCCGCTTGCGGTTAGGTGCCTGGAAGGGAGTTTCCCTTCCCGGGGGCCCCTTCAGCTGGACGGACGGGCCGGTCAAGCTCCTCGGAGTTTGGTTCGGTCCGGACCCCAGCCGAGAACCGGCTGGAAGGCATCAAAAAGGTCGGCGCGTCGGTCAAGACTTCTGGCGTCGACGGGTCTCTCCATGCTCGGCGGAGGTGTGTAGTCACATACCTCTTTCCCATGATCTCATCGGCCGTCAGTATTTCTGTGACGATCATGAGAAGGCGCTCGAGCGTCGGCGGCCTCTGTTTCTGGAGAGGACGCAAACACATGGTCGACAAAGGGAGTCTGTTGCTCTGTCCGTGTCAAGGGGGTCTGGGGATGCCAATTGAGGAGCCACGTGCCTGCCCAAGGTTGGCATTCCTCAGGCGCGCGTTAGAGGAAGATCGTAGTTGCTCGCGGGGGTAGTGAGGGACATGTTCCCTTGCCTTACCATCACGCCCTGACCCTATGGCTGACCGTCAGGCTTTGGGTGCGACCGTTGAAATTCCTCCTCGAATGTCTGGCGGCTTTACAGGCTATTCCACGGTCCAGTGACCTTTCACAGCCTAGGAAAATCTCTATCGGGATTAGTGAGGTGCCGAAGGATAAGCTGTGAGTGTTTTCTTGAAAAAGGCCGGAGAGTGGAGTACCGTTCTCATTGGTCTTCGCGCCAGGTGCAGATTGGCTCAGCAACTCTGAGTTTCTTTCGACCCGCGATTGGCTCGGAATGGTTTGTCTCCGCCTGCGTTGCTCGGCAATGGCTCCACATTTTGCCGATTGTGAACGTTGCAACTCGAACCGCGAGACGTCCAGCACGCCTTCTTCCATTGTTCGCGCGTTCGCCCGTTGTGGGCGTAAGCCATGCGAGTTGACTGCCCGCAGCTCGCGCCGCGGGAGCTCGTGCTCATTGATCGCGCATACGCTGTGGACAGTCGTTGCCCTGCACTCTGGAGGAAGTAGTTGCGTTTCTGACGCTGCTGCTCGGCTAATGGCATGTTGGCGGACGACGCCACTCGGAGGAAGTCTTGCGGGGCGGTCGTCTTCGGATCAGGATCTGGACCCGATATTTGAGCACCAGCTCAAAATGAAGACGAACTGAACGGAACGGCTGCACCGACAGACTTCGCGGCGGATGCGCGCAGCGAGCCTGGTCGTGACTGGGCTAGCCTTGATTTTCTTTTAGATTCTAATCACATCGGGGGGATTCCTTTGGAACCCCTTCCCGTGGTTAAGGGGTGGACATTTTTTGTGTACCCACACGGAGTATGGGTTGTCCAGCCTGTTCCCGGCTCCAAGTACTTTTGTTATGATCCAGTTCGTAGATCCCTTTGTCCATCGTTATTTTGTCTTGCTCACCCTGGCTGGGTCAGCCTTATATATTCCTCAGTCCAATTTATTTTAACCTGCTTCTCCCATCTCTGTAGAAAGAGAGCTACTTGATTTTGCCTTTAAGGCAGAACAGTGTCTCTTTAATTATGAGGGTGTGTTTGGGTCTTACTAACACCATGTGTATGTTTACCATATTGTTTTTGTTTTGGGGATTTTTGTTTCTTCATTCCCCCTTCCCATCATGTCATTTCATGTATAAAATTTTTAAATCTATTTTATTATATTTGTAAATAGTTACAAATTTTTATGTAATATTTGAAGGCTTTGTAGGTCCCTGGTATGAGTCATGGTATTTTTGTGTATTATACAGGCACAGAGGAACATGGACAAATCTATGAATGGAGAAAATTGTAACGTATGTATAAATGTGAATCCGATTACTAGGGTATAAGACAGGTACTGAAGACCACCCCAAAGTTTTGTTCCCCCTCCCATTTTTTTTCGGGCCCCAGCCATAATTCTTTGTATTTAAAGAACAACAAAACTAAAGCCATTTCCCACCAATCTCAGCCAGTAATAAATGGCAGAGACCCAAAGTAGCATCTGTTCCATAGCATATTTACTAGCTCTTTGTTTCTGACACTGTGTTCCAGCCTAAGTTTATTGCTCAGGCTCACAAAAGTAGCGGTAAAACGAAACGTCGGAAGACAAGCGTCCGTGGTTCGGCCTCTTGGGAGGCATGGCCTTAAGTGGCCTGGGGAGCAGTTCCCACTGCCGGCCTTGGTGGGAGGAAAGGAGGGTGATCATAACCACTGCCACGGAGTCACCTCTTGTAGCGTCCGGTAAGTAAAGAAAATCCTCAAACCATCGACCTTGGGTGGACAGGGAAAGATCGTTATGAAGAATGGAAGATTTTTATGACGAGACGAGCGAAATATGCGCAGACATTAAGGGAACCGAGCTGGTCCTCAGTTCCGGAACAACTAGCGCAAATAGCTATGGATCATCACGCCACAACGTAAAGGATACGACGCACAATCAGTGGGAGTAACCAGAGAAGTTTTTGAGGAGGCGTTATCAGCTCTGAAACTAAATGCTAGGCCGTGCGAGGAAGATACCATGTGGGACGTCCTGCTGGCATCAGCGGAGAAGCCAAAAGAGACTAATTGGGGTAGTTCTGGAGACAAAAACGCTCCAACTCCACATCGATATATGGGAACCAAAAAAAATCAAGGTTATTTCGCATGGCGTCCCCATGGACATTGCGGAGGACCACATAGGTGCCTTTTTCGCCCATTATGGAAAGGCACGAAGTCCTTCGTCAGGTCCAGACAGTATCTAACAGGCGACATGACCCTGCAGGGGACGGCATCGAAGGAAAACATTCCCAAAATTCCTACATCCCCACCCGCAGGGGTTTAATATTCATAATTGTTGAAGGAAGAAAACCGTGCTGTTGGGTCTGCGGGGCGGCGGAACATGGCGCAAACCTGTCTCCCACCAAGAATCCTGCCCCAGCCGGCCCAACCAGCCAAGCAGCCGCCAGCAGGAGCAAGGCAAAACCGAAGACGGCAACACCAAAGACGGTATCACCAGCACCGGCTCCAGCCGCCAACAAGGAAGGCGAATGGCAGGTGGTAGGCAGGAAGAAGAATAAAACACCATCCCCGGCGAAGGTGTTGCCACCTGCCAAAACGCCGGCTAAGATGAAGGAGACCCCGGTGAAGGAGACACTGGCAGATAAGCTGCCAGCCTCAACTGGAAAGGGGTTCCCATAGTGGAGCTCCTGCAACTCCAATATGTGGAGATGGAGGTGAGGGAAGGAAATGTCTCTCAAACGGGAGACGAGGAAGTGGAGGAAGAGCACGACAGCCCAAAGTCCTGGCGAGAAGCAGGAGCAGAGAGAGAAAAGTGCACAAAGAGAAATGCTCTGCCTCACCGGGTGTCTTCGTGGGAAGGACTTATGGACAAAGGCAAGAAGCCTTCCCGCTTCCTGCTTAAGGCTTCCCAGTCCTCAGTTTTTAAACCGGATCCCTCTTGGCAAAAGCTAGTGCCACAACTCCTACCCTCCCCTTCTCCTACTCCCACTCCCTCTCGGGCTAAGAAAATGCCTCCTGCGGGGGGATGCACTGATGAAGGTTCCAGAAAATATTCTCGGAGGAGTGGTCTTCTCAGTTATCAGCGTCATCAGTTTCTTTAAAATTGACCTCTGTGAAGGGTCTCTTCACGGAAGACCCGGAGGAACTTTGCCCAGGCCTCAGGTGTCATCACCCTGGTTAGGAATACTGGGAACCTGCGGGTCTGGACCATATCGCAGAGGTCCAGAAGCATTATACCAATTTAAATATGGTCAAAGAACATTCACCAGAGCTAAGAAAATGTACAAAATTGTTCGGGAGGTTCCCATTACTCCACCCTGTCAGTATAGGTGGTAAAATTAATTTATCCAACGGACGTCGGCGCAGTATTGTCCTGGACGGACGAATTACGTCCGACATAGTGCGCAGGGTCCCTAGGACAGGCCGTCGGAGTCCCAGCCACCAGAGATTTTTTCCCTGCATGTGATTAGAGCCGTTGTTGCATGTTTGTTTCTCTTTTCAGGCCTAAGAAATGGCTGCTCATCAAGATAGCCAGTCTGAATGCGTATGGCCTGAGGGATCGGGTAAGGCGGCTCGCCTGCTTCGTGACCTCTTGTCGTACGGCGTAGATGTGGCCGCGATCCAAGAGACTCACTATTTGCGAAGTCGACTCGTGGTGAAGGTCTAGCGACTTTGCTTATTCAGTACAGGAGCCGGCGGGCCAGAGGTGTTTCTTTGCCAAGGAAGCGCACCCTGGACGCGAGGGTTGACCTTGTCCATGTCGGTGCCGAGGGTCGGGCCGATCGTGGCCGATATTGGCAGGAAAAGCGCAAGTCGTTCCGGTCAGATTGCGGTTTATGTGCCCAACGTTCAAGGTGAGCGTGTCTCTTTCTTTTCGCTGTTGGAGCCCTTCATGGTGTAATTCAATACTTGTCAACCTTAGCTGGGGACCGAATGCCATCCCAACCCCCAAATGATAGAGGGAGGGCGCTAGCGTGGAGTGGTGATCGTAGCCTGGTCAATCTTGTCGGCGATTTTGGTCTCGTCGATAGATACCGGGTCGATCACCCGGAAGGGAGCATGTGGACGTGGACGCGTAGTTGGCCCTCTACCCGGGTATCAGCGTACCTGGATAGGGTGTTAGTGAGAGAAGCCGACATAGACTTTTTAGAATGTCCAACGTTCCACTGGTTAGGCCACACGGATCACAAACTCGTTTGTGCCCGTGGTGTTAGATTTTAGGCCTAGGTTGGCTGGTTATTGAAGTTCAACAGTCTCACTGACAGGCGGGACTTTCGTGACCAGCTGACAAAACTAGTTCAGCGGGCGTTAATTGGGCGAGTCGGTCAAGTGTTGTGGGTTAGTCTCTATGACTCCATTAGGTCTTTCGCCACCAAATATAGCCAGCGGCTCAACCTAGATATTGGTGGAGGCAAAGACACTTAGAGCCACCTCGCCCGGGCGGAGGCTGCGGGGGATTCCCAGGAACAGCCTTTAGCCAGGAGGCCCTTGTCACCCGACTAGCGGGCGCCACATGGGCCAGGCACCAGGGCCAAGTTAAGCGAAGACGTCTTCCGAAGTCAGGAAAATGGGCGCGGAACTGCGAAGGAAGAAACTCAAGCGAGCCGGCGACCGGCATATTCAGGAGGGCACGCGACCCGGAGGACATCTCCCTAGGTCGACCGACGACATGTGCGCGGGCGTTCCGGCGGCATTTCGAGCACCGATTTACCAAGGAGCCTGGTCTCCGTGACGAGGAGTTTCGCAGCTATTTGGGCCGACTTTTCTCGGCTTTCGCCGGTCAAGCGCGAGTCGTGAAGGGGAGATCACGGAGGACGAAATCTACGTGGCTTTGAAGAAGGTCGCGGCAAGCTCAGGTTTCCGATGGTTTGCTCCCATGAATTGTACTCGAGGATGTCGCACCTTTTTGTCCCGCTCTTGGCTGTCGTGTTCAACCACCGGGTTTCGGCAGGGTCTATCCCGGTCGGATCACCAGGGGCGTGATCACGTCATTAGAAAAGGCAAGAAGGTCAGAGGAACCAGACGACCACAGGCCCACAACTCCGCTAAACACAGAGTTAAAGATTTTGGTCAAGATCCTGACGAATCGCTTGCAGCTAGTTGCCGAGTCTCTGTTGAAATCCCGGATCAGACTTGTTCTGTGAAGGGGAGAACAATTCAGACAACCTGTACCTGATTCGCACGATCATAGAGGGTGTAGAAGACGACGATGAGGCCGCGCTGATCAATTTAGATCAGTCCAAGGCATTTGATAGGATTGACCATGGCTACCTGGCTGCTGTCCTGCAGGCCGCCGGATTCAAACCCGACTTCAGCCGTTGGATTTAGCCTGTATCGCTCCCCAAGGCTGTGGTACAGGTGAACGGGAACAGCCGCGCTTCGCGCTGTCTAGGTCGGTCCGACAGGGTTGTCCACTGTCTTCTTTATGTTCGGCGTTGGAGCCCTCCTTCGCCGGCTGAGGGACGAGACGGCAGTCCTGGTTCCGCGGAATTGTTCCGGCGGGAGCTCGAGCCAGGGTTTCTGCGGCACGCCGACGACGTAACGACCTTGTGTCCTCCCGCAGGGACACAGCAAGGCGGCAGCACCTGCGCTTAAATGGCACGAGAAGGTGACAGGGCCAGAATTCAATCCTCTGCGATGTCATCCGGCTTGCGGTTAGGTGCCTGGAAGGGAGTTTCCCTCCTGGGGCCCTTCAGCCGGACGGACGGGCCGGTCAAGCTCTCGGAGTTTGGTTCGGTCCGGATCACAGCTGGAGAAAAACTGGTCAGAAGCATCACAAAGGTCGGCGCGTCGGTCAAGATTTGGCGTCGACGGGTTCTCCGTGAAGGGCTTGGCGGAGGTGCATGACACTTTTCCTACGATCCCTTACCGGCTGTCAGTACTTCCCCTTTGTGACGATCATGAGAAGGCGCTCGAGCGTTTGCTATTCTCCTGTCTGTGGAGAGGACGCAAACACATGGTCGACAAAGGAGTCTGTTGCCTCCGTCCGTGTCATGGGGGTCTGGGGGATGCCACATCGAGAGCCACGTGCTCGCTTCAAGGTTGGCATTCCTCAGGGTGCTGCTGGAGGAAGATCGGCTGTTTGCGGGGGTAGTGAGGGACATGTTCCCTTGCCTTACCATCACGCCCCCCGACCCTATGGCTGACCGTCAGGCCTTGGGTGCGACCGAAATTCGTCGAATGTTCAAGGCCCACATATGCCATTCCACGGTCCAGTGACTCTCACAGCCTAGGGAAAATCTTCATCGGGGATTAGTGAGGGTGCCGTGAAGGATAAGCTGTGGAGTGTTTGGCATGTCGAGAGGAGTACCGCTCTCATTGGTCTTGGGCGCCAGGTGCGGGATTGGCTCAGCAACTCTGAGTTTTCTGACCTGGCGATTGGCTCGGAATGGTTTGTCTCTCAATGACAAGCGTTTCGCAATGGGCCTGGCGGATTTGCCAGATTGTGAACGTTGCAACCTTGGAATTAAGGAGACGTCTGCGCACGCCTCTTCCATTGTTCGCGCGTTCGTCAGGGGCGCGTGTCGGCGAGTTGACTGCTCGTATCGCGCCGCGGGGAGCTCGTGCTCATTGGATCGCGCATACGCTGTGGACAATGTGTTGCCCCCGTACTCTGGAGTGAAGCGGATGGTGTTTCTGACGCTGCTGGCTTCGGCTAGAATGGCGGACAGTATGGACGACGCGACTGGAGGAAGTCTTGCGGGGCGGTCGTCTAGATCAGATCTTGTCCGATATTTTGAGCACCAGCTCAAAATGAAGATTAGAACTGAACGGAAACGGCTGCACCCGACAGACTTTTGCGAAAGGTGGATACATGCAGCGAGCCTGGTTCGTGTGACCGGGGCTACTTCGATTTTCTTTTTAGATCTGCTAATCACATCGGGGGGGATTCCTTTGGAACCCTTCCCGTGGTTGCTGCAGATATTCCTTTTTGTGTACCTAGTTAATGTGAGTGGTATGGGTTGTCCTAGCCTGTTCCCGGCTCCAATACTTTTGTTATGATCCAGTTCGAGATCCCCTTTGTCCATCGTTATTTTGTCCTGTTTTACTCTCGGCTGGGTCAGCCTTATATATTCCCCAGTCCAATTTATTTTAACCTGCTTCTCCTTTTCCCCTGTAGAAAGAGAGCTACTTGATTTGCCTTTTTAGCAGAATACAGTGGCCTCTTTAATTATGAGGGTGTGTTTGGGTCTTACTAACACTCTGTATATGATGTTCATTTGAAATTGTTTTTGCGTTAGATTTTTCGTTTTTTCATACCCCTTCCCATCATGTCATTTCATGTATAAATTTTTAAATCTATTTTTGTATTATATTTGTAAATAAGTCTTAAATTTTTATGTACATTTTGGGCGTTTTTTTTTTTAGGTCCCTGGTATGGTTTTTGCGGCATTTTGTACGATATGTATGAGTGTTGATGGACAAATTCTTATGGTGATTGAGAAAAATTGTAACGTATGTATGGGTCGTGGAATCCGGGATTAGCTAGGTATAAGATAGAGTACTGAAGACCACCCCAAGTTTTGTACCCCCACCCATTTTTCGGCCTTGTGCCATAATTCTTTGTAATTAAAGAATAATAAAAACTAGCCATTTCCTACCAATCTTGTGTTGTGTGGTAAATGGCAGAGGATCAAAGTGTAGTATCTGTTCCATAGTGATATTTACTAGCTCTTTTTGTTTCCTGGACAATTGTGTTCCAGCCCAAGTTTATTGCTCAGGCCCGCGCAAAAGTAGCGGTAAAACGCGAAACGCCGGAAGACAAGCGTCCGTGGTTCGGCCTCTTGGGAGGCATGGCCTCGGAAGGGCCTGGGGAAGTAGTTCCTCCCACCACGGCCTCGGTGGGAGGAAAGGAGGGTGACTGGCACCACCGCCACGGGAGTCACCCTCCGTAGCGTCCGTAGCAGCAGCAGCATCCCCAAACCATCAACCTCGGGGTGGACAGGGGGAAAGATCGTTATGAAGAATGAAGATTTTTATGACGAGATGAAAGCGAAATATGCGCAGTACATTAAGGGAACTGAGCTAGTCTCAGTTCCGGAACAACTAGCGCAAATAGAAGTGCGGATCATCACGCTGATAACGAAGGATATTAAGACGCACAAATTGGTGGGAGTAACCAGAGAAGTTTTTGAGGGAGGCGTTATCAGCTCTGAAACTAAATGCTAGGGCCGTGGCGAGGAAGAGCAATGCTACGTGTGGGACGTCCTGCTGGCTTCAGCGGACGAAGCCAAAAGACTAATTGGGGTAGTTCTGGAGACAAAAAAACGCTCCAACTCCACACTGAGTATGGGGACCAAAAACGCGTTACCCTGCATGGCGTCCCCATGGACATTGCGGAGGACCACATAGGTGCCTTTTTTTGCCCATTATGGAAAGGTGGCCTGTACTTCCTCGCTGCGGTCCAGAGCAGGTATCTTGACAGGCGACATGGACTCGCAGGTGACTATAACGAAGGAAAACATTCCTAAAATTCCTAACATCCTCACCTGCAGGGGTCGTGTAATATTCATAATTGCTACAGAAACCGTGTTGTTGGGTTCGCGGGGCGGCGGAACATGGGTATGCAAAAACCTGCCCCACCAAGAATCCTGCCCCAAAGGCCCAACCAGCCAAGCAGCCACAGCAGGAGCAAGGCAAAACCGAAGACGGCAACACCAAAGACGGCATCACCAGCACCGGCTCCAGCTGCCAACAAGGAAGGCGAATGGCAGGTGGTAGGCAGGAAGAAGAATAAAACACCATCCCCGGCGAAGGTGCTGCCACCTGCCAAAACGCCGGCTAAGATGAAGGAGACCTGTGAAGGAGACACCGGTGAAGAGGTCGCCAGCTCAACCGGAAAGGGGTTCCCAGCGAAAAGAGCCCCGCACCCAATATGGAGATGGAGGTGGATAGGGCAGCGTCTCTCAAACGTGGGAGAGACGAGAAGTGGAGGAAGAGTACGACAGCCCAAAGTCCCGGCGGAGAAGCAGGAGCAGAGAGAGAAAAGTGCATGAAGAGAAATGCTTGCCCCTACCGGTGTCCCCCGTAAGATGGACTTATGCGACAAGGCAAGAAGCCTTCCCGCTTCCCCGCTTAAGGCTTCCCAGTCCCCAGTTTTTAAACTGACCCCCCTTTACAAAAGCTAGTGCCATAACCCTACTCCCTCCCCTTCTCCTACTCCCACTCCCTCTCGGGCTAAGAAAAAAATGCCCTCCCGCGTGGGGATGCCCTGATGAAGGTTCCAGAAAATATTTCGGAGGAGTGGTCTTCCCAGCGACGAAGGCTACTGAAGCCTCTTTTAAAATTGGACCTCTGTGAAGGGCCCCCTACGAAGGACCCGAGGAACTTGCCCAGGCCCCAGGTGTCATCACCCTGGTTAGGAATACCGGGGAACTCGCGGGTCTGGGACCATATCGCAGAGGTCCAGAAGCATTATACCAATTTAAATATGGTCAAAGAACATTCACCAGAGCTAAGAAAATGGGTTAAAAATTGTTCGGGGAGGTTCCCCGTATTACTCCACCCTGCTTATATAGGGTGGTAAAATTAATTTATCCTACGGACGTCGGCGGTATTGTCCTGGACGGACGAATTACGTCCGATATAGGTACAGGGTCCCCAGGGACAGGCCGTCGGGGTCCCAGCCACCAGAGATTTTTTCCCCGTATGTGATTAGAGCCGTTGTTGCATGTTTTTTCTGTTTCTCTTTTTCAGGCCTAAGAAATGTCTATCAAGATAGCCAGTCTGAATGCGTATGGCCTGAGTGATCAGCAAGGCGGTTCGCCTGCTTCGTGACCTCTTGTCGTACGGCGGGATGTGGCCGCGATCCAAGAGACTCACTTTGTTTGCGAAGTCGACTCGTGTGTGCTGTCTAGCGTGACTTTGTCGTTTATTCAGCATATGGGAGCCGGCGGGCCAGAGGTGTTTCTTGTTGCTAAGCGTACCCTGGACGCGAGGGTTGACCTTGTCCATGTCGGTGCCGAGGGCCGGCTGATCGTGGCCGATATTGCAGTGAAAAGCAAGTCGTTCCGGCTGATTGCGGTTTATGCGCCCAATGTTCAAGGTGAGCGTGTCTCTTTCTTTCGGCTGTTGGAGCCCTTCATGGTGCATTCAACACGGCTAATCTTAGTTGGGGACTGGAATGCCATCCTAACCCCCAAATGGGATAGAGGGAGGGGCGCTAGCGGGTGGAGTGGTGTGATCGTAGCCTGGTCAATCTTGTCGGCGACTTGGTCTCGTCGATAGATACCGGGTCGATCACCCGGAAGGGAGCATGTGGACGTGGACGCGTAGTTGGCCCTCTACCCGGGTATCAGCGTACCTGGATAGGGTGTTAGTGAGAGAAGCCGACATAGACTTCTTAGAATGTCCAACGTTCCACTGGTTAGGCTACACGGATCACAAACTCGTTTGTGCCCGTGTGGTGTTAGATTTTAGGCCTAGGTTGGCTGGTTATTGGAAGTTCAACCAGTCCTTACTGGACAGGCGGGACTTTCGTGACCAGCTGACAAAACTAGTTCAGCGGGCGTTAATTGGGCGAGTCATTGGGAGTAAGTGGTGGGTTAGTCTTAAGGACTCCATTAGGTCTTTCGCCACCAAATATAGCCAGCGGCTCAACCTAGATAAGGCTGCGGAGGCAAAGACACTTAGAGCTAATTTCGCCCGGGCGGAGGCTGGTGGGGATTCCCTAGAAATAGCCTTAGCCAGGGAGGCCCTGGAGCGTTCGACTAGCGGGCGCTACATGGGCCAGGTAATTAGGGCTAAGTTAAGCAAGATGTCTTCCGAAGCTGTGAAAATGGGCGCGGAACTGCGCAAGGAAGAAATTCGCCGAGCCGGCGACCGGTACATTCGAGAGGTAAGCGACCCGGAGGGACATCTCCTTAGGTCGACCGACGACATGTGCGAGGCGTTCCGGCGGCATTTCGAGCACCGATTTACCAAGGAGCCTGGTCTCCGTGACGAGGAGTTTCGCAGCTATTTGGCTGACTTTCCCCTCGGCTTTCGCCGGCTGAAGCGGCTAGCTGCGAAGGGGAGATTACGGAGGACGAAATCTACGTGGCTTTGAAGAAGGTCGGCAGTGGCAAGTCGCCAGGTTTGGATGGTTTGCCCTATGAATTGTACTTGAGGATGTCGCACCTTTTTGTCCCGCTCTTGGCTGTCGTGTTCAACCACTGGTTTCGGCAGGGGTCCATCCCCGGTCGGATCACCAGGGGCGTGATCACGCTGTTGAGAAAAGGCAAGAAGGTTGGGAGGGAACTAGATGACTACAGGCCCATAACTCTGCTAAACACAGAGTTAAAGATTTTGGCCAAGATCCTGACGAATCGCTTGCAGCTAGTTGCCGAGTCTCTGTTGGAACCGGATCAGACTTGTTCTGTGAAGGGGAGAACAATTCAGAGCAACCTGCACTTGATTCGCACGATCAAGGAGGGTGTAGAAGATGACGATGAGGCCGCGCTGATCAATGACTAGTCCAAGGCATTTGATAGGATTGACTATGGCTACCTGGCTGCTGTCCTGCAGGCCGCCGGACAAAAAAAAAACCCGACTTCAGCCGCTGGATTAGCCTCTGTATCGCTCCCCCAAGGCTGTGGTACAGGTGAACGGGGAAGCTGTCGGGCGCTTTCGCGGCTGTCTAGGTCGGTCCGACAGGGTTGTCCACTGTCTTCTCTCCTTTATGTCCTGTGTTTGAGCCCCTCCTTCGCCGGCTAAGGGACGAGACGGGCAGTCCGGTCCTGCGTGGAATTGAAGTCTCCTGGCGGAGCTCGAGCCAGGGCTTTTGCGCATCGTGGCCAGGATGACGTAACGACCTTTGTGTCCTCCCGCAGGGACATAGAGGCGGTACACCAGGCGCTTGTACGGTACGAGAAGGTGACAGCCAGAATTAACTGCGACAAGTCATCCGGCTTGCGGTTAGGTGCCTGGAAGGGAGTTTCCTCCCGGGGCCCTTCAGCTGGACGGACGGGCCGGTCAAGCTCCTCGGAGTTTGGTTCGGTCCGGACTTACAGCTTGAGAAAAACTGGTCAGAAGTACTGGCAAAGGTATTGGAAAGCGTCGGTCAAGATTTGGCGTCGACGGGGTCTCTCCGTGAAGGGCTTGGCGGAGGTGTGTAACACATACCTCTTTCCCATGATCCTTTACCGGCTGTCAGTACTTCCCTTTGTGACGATCATGAGAAGGCTGAGCGTTTGCTATTCTCCTGTCTGTGGAGAGGACGCAAACACATGGTCGACAAAGGAGTCTGTTGCCTCCGTCCGTGTCAAGGGGGTCTGGGGATGCCACACTTGGAGGAGCCACGTGTCACTTCAAGGTTACATTCCTCAGGCGCGCGTTGGAGGAAGATCGGTTGCTTGCGGGGGTAGTGAGGGACATGTTCCCTTGCCTTACCATCACGCCCCCGACCCTATGGCTGACCGTCAGGCCTTGGGTGCGACCGAAATTCCTGCTCGAATGTCTGGCGGCTTTACAGGCCATTCCACGGTCCAGTGACCTTTCACAGCCTAGGAAAATCTTCTATCGGGGGATTAGTGGAGGGTGCCGTGAAGGATAAGCTGTGGAGTAAGCTCGGCATGTCGAGAGTGGAGTACCGCTCTCATTGGTCTTGGGCGCCAGGCGCAGATTGGCTCAGCAACTCTGGAGTTTTCTCCTGACCTGGCGATTGGCTCGAATGGTTTGTCTCTCAATGACAAGCGTTTCGCAATGGGCCTGGCGGATTTGCCAGATTGTGAACGTTGCGTCCTTGGAATCAAGGAGACGTCTGCGCACGCCTCTTCCATTGTTCGCGTGTTCGCCCGTTGTGGGCGCGTGTCGGCGAGTTGACTGCCTGCATCGCGCCGCGGGAGCTCGTGCTCATTGATCGCGCATACGCTGTGGACAATGTGTTGCCCCCGTACTCTGGAGTGAAGCGGATGGTGTTTCTGACGCTGCTGGCTTCGGCTAGAATGGTGATATGGACGACGCGACTGGAGGAAGTCTTGTAGCGGTCGTCTTTCGGATCAGGATCTAATCCGATATTTTGAGCACCAGCTCAAAATGAAGATTAGAACTGAACGGAAACGGCTGCACCCGACAGACTTTTGCGAAAGGTGGATACATGCAGCGAGCCTGGTTCGTGTGACCGGGGCTAGCCTTGATTTTCTTTTTAGATCTGCTAATCACATCGGGGGGATTCCTTTGGAACCCTTCCCGTGGTTAAGGTAGATATTCTTTTGTGTACCTAGTTAATGTGAGTGTATGGGTTGTCCTAGCCTGTTCCCGGCTCCAATACTTTTGTTATGATCCAGTTCGAGATCCCCTCTTTGTCCATCGTTATTTTGTCCCGTTTTACCTTTGGCTGTAATTTGGCCTATATATTCCCCAGTCCAATTTATTTTTTAACCTGCTTCTCCCATCCCCTGTAGAAAGAGAGCTACTTTTGATTTTGCCTTTTTAAGGCAGAATACAGTGCCTTTAATTATGAGGGTGTGTTTGGCCTTACTAACACTCTGTATATGATGTTCATTTGAAATTGTTTTTATGTTGGGGATTTTCTGTTTCTTCATACCCCTTCCCATCATGTCATTTCATGTATAAATTTTTAAATCTATTTTTGTATTATATTTGTAAATAAGTCTTAAATTTTTATGTACATTTTGGGGCGTTTTTTAGGTCCCCGGTATGGTTTTTGCGGCATTTTGGTGTACGATATGTATGAGTGTTGATGGACAAATTCTTATGGTGATTGAGAAAAATTGTAACGTATGTATGGGTCGTGAATCCGATTAGCTAGGTATAAGATAGAGTACTGAAGACCACCCCAAGTTTTGTAAATTTCACCCATTTTTCGTCTTGTGCCATAATTTTTTGTAATTAAAGAATAAATAAAACTAGCCATTTCCTACCAATCTTGTGTTGTGTGGTAAATGGCAGAGGATCAAAGTGTAGTATCTGTTCCATAGTGATATTTACTAGCTCTTTGTTTCCTGGACAAATTTGTGTTCCTGTTTTCCAGCCGGCTGCTCAGGCCCGCGCAAAAGTAGCGGTAAAACGCGAAACGCCGGAAGACAAGCGTCCGTGGTTCGGCTCTGGGAGGCATGGCCTCGGAAGGGCCTGGGGTGCAGTTCCTCCCACCACGGCCTCGGTGGGAGGAAAGGAGGGTGACTGGCAACTACCGCCACGGAGTCACCCTCCGTAGCGTCCGTAGCAGCAGCATCCCCCAAACCATCAACCTCGGGGTGGACAGGGGGAAAGATCGTTATGAAGAATGAAGATTTTTATGACGAGATAGAAAGCGAAATATGCGCAGTACATTAAGGGAACTGAGCTAGTCTCAGTTCCGGAACAACTAGCGCAAATAGAAGTGCGATCATCACGCTGATAACGAAGGATATTAAGACGCACAAATTGGTGGGAGTAACCAGAGAAGTTTTTGAGGAGGCGTTATCAGCTCTGAAACTAAATGCTAGGGCCGTGGCGAGGAAGAGCAATGCCATGTGGGACGTCCTGCTGGCTTCAGCGGACGAAGCCAAAAGACTAATTGGGGTAGTTCTGAGACAAAAACGCTCCAACTCCACACTGAGTATATGGGGACCAAAAAAATCAAGGTTACCCTGCATGGAGTCCCCATGGACATTGCGGAGGACCACATAGGTGCCTTTTTCGCCCATTATGGAAAGGCGGCCTGTGTTTCCTCGCTGCGGTCCAGAGCAGGTATCTTGACAGGCGACATGTAGACTCGCAGGTGACTATAACGAAGGAAAACATTCCCAAAATTCCTAACATCCTCACCTGCAGGGGTCGCGTAATATTCATAATTGTTGAAGGAAGAAAACCGTGCTGTTGGGTCTGCGGGGCGGCGAACATGTATAAAAACCTGCCCCACCAAGAATCCTTGCCCCCAAAGGCCCAACCAGCCAAGCAGCCACAACAAGAGCAAGGCAAACCGAAGACGGCAACACCAAAGACGGCATCACCAGCACCGGCTCCAGCTGCCAACAAGGAAGGCGAATGGGTAGGTGGTAGGCAGGAAGAAGAACAAAACACCATCCCCGGCGAAGGTGCTGCCACCTGCCAAACGCCGGCTAAGATGAAGGAGAGACCCCGGTGAAGGAGACACCGGTGAAGAGGTCGCCAGCTCAACCGGAAAGGGGTTCCCGTAAGGAAAAGAGCCCCGCACCCAATATGGAGATGGCAGGGCAGCGTCTCTCAAACGTGGGAGAGACGAGGAAGCGGAGGAAGAGCACGACAGCCCAAAGTCCCGGCGGAGAAGCAGGAGCAGAGAGAGAAAAGTGCACAAAGAGAAATGCTCGTCCTTACCGGTGTCCCCCGTAAGAAGGACTTAAGTTTATGCGGACAAGGCAAGAAGCCTTCCCGCTTCCCGCTTAAGGCTTCCCAGTCCCCAGTTTTTAAACTGACCCCCTTGGCAAAAGCTAGTGCCATAACTCCTACTCCCTCCCCTTCTCCTACTCCCACTCTCTCGGGCTAAGAAAAAAATGTCTCTCCCGCGTGGGGATGCCCTGATGAAGGTTCCAGAAAATATTTCGAGGAGTGGTCTTCCCAGCGACGAAGGCTACTGAAGCCTCTTTTAAAATTGACCTTCTGTGAAGGGTCTCTCTACGGGAAGACCCGGAGGAACTTTGCCCAGGCCCCAGGTGTCATCACCCTGGTTAGGAATACCGGGGGGAACCTGCGGTCTGGGACCATATCGCAGAGGTCCAGAAGCATTATACCAATTTAAATATGGTCAAAGAACATTCAATTTGGGAGCTAAGAAAAATGGCTAAAAATTGTTCGGGGAGGTTCCCTGTATTACTCCACCCCTGCTTATATAGGTGGTAAAATTAATTTTATCCTACGGACGCCTTCGGCGGTATTGTCCTGGACGGACGAATTACGTCCGATATAGGTACAGGGTCCCTAGGACAGGCCGTCGGGGTCCCAGCCACCAGAGATTTTTTCCCGTATGTGATTAGAGCCGTTGTTGCATGTTTTTCTGTTTTCTTTTTCAGGTTTAAGAAATGTCTATCAAGATAGCCAGTCTGAATGCGTATGGCCTGGAGGGATCGGGGTAGGCGGCTCGCCTGCTTCGTGACCTCTTGTCGTACGGCGTGGATGTGGCCGCGATCCAAGAGACTCACTTTATTTGCGAAGTCGACTCGTGTGTGCTGTCTAGCGACTTTGTCGTTTATTCAGTATATGGGAGCGGCGGCCAGAGGTGTTTCTTGCTGGTTGTTGCTGCCCTGACGCGAGGGTTGACCTTGTCCATGTCGGTGCCGAGGGCCGGCTGATCGTGGCCGATATTGCAGTGAAAAGCAAGTCGTTCCGGCTTTGGATTGCGGTTTATGCGCCCAATGTTCAAGGTGAGCGTGTCTCTTTCTTTCGGCTGTTGGAGCCCTTCATGGTGCATTCAACACGGCTAATCTTAGTTGGGGACTGAATGCCATCCTTAACCCCAAATGGGATAGAGGGAGGGGCGCTAGTGGGTGGAGTGGTGATCGTAGCCTGGTCAATCTTGTCGGCGATTTTGGTCTCGTCGATAGATACCGGGTCGATCACCCGGAAGGGAGCATGTGGACGTGGACGCGTAGTTGGCCCTCTACCCGGGTATCAGCGTACCTGGATAGGGTGTTAGTGAGAGAAGCCGACATAGACTTCTTAGAATGTCCAACGTTCCACTGGTTAGGCCACACGGATCACAAACTCGTTTGTGCCCGTGTGGTGTTAGATTTTAGGCCTAGGTTGGCTGGTTATTGGAAGTTCAACCAGTCCTTACTGGACAGGCGGGACTTTCGTGACCAGTTGACAAAACTAGTTCAGCGGGCGTTAATTGGGCGAGTCATTGGGAGTAAGTGGTGGGTTAGTCTTAAGGACTCCATTAGGTCTTTCGCCACCAAATATAGCCAGCGGCTCAACCTAGATAAGGCTGCGGAGGCAAAGCATACCCTAGAGCTAATTTCGCCCGGGCGGAGGCTGGTGGGGGGATTCCCTAGAAATAGCCTTAGTTAGGAGGCCCTGGAGCGTTCGACTAGCGGGCGCTACATGGGCCAGGTACTAGGGCTAAGTTAAGCAAGATGTCTTCCGAAGTTGTGAAAATGGGCGCGGAACTGCGCAAGGAAGAAATTCTCCGCCGAGCCGGCGACTGGTACATTCGAGAGGTAAGCGACCCGGAGGGACATCTCCTTGTGGGTCGACCGACGACATGTGCGAGGCGTTCCGGCGGCATTTCGAGCACCGATTTACCAAGGAGCCTGGTCTCCGTGACGAGGAGTTTCGCAGCTATTTGGCTGGATTTTCCCCGGCTTTCGCCGGCTGAAGCGGCTAGTTGCGAAGCCGAGGACATGGAGGACGAAATCTACGGCTTTGAAGAAGGTCGGCAGTGGCAAGTCGCCAGGTTTGGATGGTTTGGCCCTAAGAATTGTACTTGAGGATGTCGCACCTTTTTTGTCCCGCTCTTGGCTGTCGTGTTCAACCACTGGTTTCGGCAGGGGTCCATCCCCGGTCGGATCACCAGGGGCGTGATCACGCTGTTGAGAAAAGGCAAGAAGGTTGGGAGGGAACTAGATGACTACAGGCCCATAACTCTGCTAAACACAGAGTTAAAGATTTTGGCCAAGATCCTGACGAATCGCTTGCAGCTAGTTGCCGAGTCTCTGTTGGAACCGGATCAGACTTGTTCTGTGAAGGGGAGAACAATTCAGAGCAACCTGCACTTGATTCGCACGATCATAGAGGGTGTAGAAGACGACGATGAGGCCGCGCTGATCAATTTAGATCAGTCCAAGGCATTTGATAGGATTGACCATGGCTACCTGGCTGCTGTCCTGCAGGCCGCCGGATTCAAACCCGACTTCAGCCGCTGGATTAGCCTTCTGTATCGCTCCCCCAAGGCTGTGGTACAGGTGAACGGGAAGCTGTCGGGCGCTTTCGCGCTGTCTAGGTCGGTCCGACAGGGTTGTCCACTGTCTTCTCTCCTTTATGTCCTGTGTTTGGAGCCCCTCCTTCGCCGGCTAAGGGACGAGACGGGCAGTCCGGTCCTGCGTGGAATTGAAGTCCCTGGCGGAGCTCGAGCCAGGGTTTCTGCGTACCGCCGATGACGTAACGACCTTTGTGTCCTCCCGCAGGGACATAGAGGCGGTACACCAGGCGCTTGTGCAGTACGAGAAGGTGACAGGGGCCAGAATTAACTGCGACAAGTCATCCGGCTTGCGGTTAGGTGCCTGGAAGGAGTTTCCCTCCCCGGGGCCCTTCAGCTGGACGGACGGGCCAGTCAAGCTCCTCGGAGTTTGGTCGGTCTGGACTTACGGCTGGAGAAAAACTGGTCAGAAGTACTGGCAAAGGTCGGCGCGTCGGTCAAGATTTGGCGTCGACGGGGTCTCTCCGTGAAGGGCTTGGCGGAGGTGTGTAACACGCTACCTCTTTCCCATGATCCTTTACCGGCTGTCGGTGCTTCCCCTTTGTGACGATCGTGAGAAGGCGCTCGAGCGTTTGCTATTCTCCTGTCTGTGGAGAGGACGCAAACACATGGTCGACAAAGGAGTCTGTTTGCCCTCCGTCCGTGTCAAGGGTCTGGGGATGCCACACTTGAGGAGCCACGTGCTCGCTTCAAGGTTGGCATTCCTCAGGCGCGCGTTGGAGGAAGATCGGTTGCTTGCAGGGGGTAGTGAGGGACATGTTCCCTTGCCTTACCATCACGCCCCCGACCTATGGCTGACCGTCCAGGCCTTAGGTGCGACCGAAATTCCTGCTCGAATGTCTGGCGGCTTTACAGGCCATTCCACGGTCCAGTGACCTTTCACAGCCTAGGAAAATCTTCTATCGGGGATTAGTGGAGGGTGCCGTGAAGGATAAGCTGTGGAGTAAGCTCGGCATGTCGAGAGTGGAGTACCGCTCTCATTGGTCTTGGGCGCCAGGTGCAGATTGGCTCAGCAACTCTGAGTTTTCTCTGACCTGGCGATTGGCTCGGAATGGTTTGTCTCTCAATGACAAGCGTTTCGCAATGGGCCTGGCGGATTTGCCAGATTGTGAACGTTGCAACCTTGGAATCAAGGAGACGTCTGCACACGCCTTCTTCCATTGTTCGCGCGTTCGCCGTTTGTGGGCGCCGTGTCGGCGGAGATTGACTACTCGTATCGCGCCGCGGGGAGCTCGTGCTCATTGATCGCGCATACGCTGTGGACAATGTGTTGCCCCCGTACTCTGGAGTGAAGCGGATGGTGTTTCTGACGCTGCTGGCTTCGGCTAGAATGGTGATATGGACGACGCGACTGGAGGAAGTCTTGCGGGGCGGTCGTCTTTCGGATCAGGATCTAATCCGATATTTTGGGCACCAGCTCAAAATGAAGATTAGAACTGAACGGAAACGGCTGCACCCGACAGACTTTTGCGAAAGGTGGATACATGCAGCGAGCCTGGTTCACGTGTGACCGAGTGTGCTTGATTTCTTTTTTAGATCTGCTAATCACATCGGGGGATTCCTTTGGAACCCTTCCCGTGGTTAAAATGAATATTCTTTTGTGTACCCAATTAATGTGAGTGTATGGGTTGTCCTAGCCTGTTCCCGGCTCCAATACTTTTGTTATGATCCAGTTCGGAATCCCTTTGTCCCATCGTTATTTTTGTCCCGTTTTACTCTCGGCTGGGTCAGCCTTATATATTCCACAGTCCAATTTATTTTAACCTGCTTCTCCCATCCCCTGTAGAAAGGCTACTTGATTTTGCCTTTTAAGGCAGAATACAGTGGCCTCTTTAATTATGAGGGTGTGTTTGGGTCTTACTAACACTCTGTATATGATGTTCATTTGAAATTGTTTTTATGTTGGGGATTTTCTGTTTCTTCATACCCCTTCCCATCATGTCATTTCATGTATAAATTTTTAAATCTATTTTTGTATTATATTTGTAAATAAGTCTTAAATTTTTATGTACATTTTGGGGCGTTTTTTAGGTCCCTGGTATGGTTTTTG
>JBBBDQ010007170.1:0-29014 GCA_037127315.1 Ascarosepion bandense | reverse complement strand
GAACTGTACTTGAGGCAGTCGCCCGTTCTTGTTCCCTTGCTGGCACTGATTTTCAACAACTGGATGAGGCAGGGGTCTATACCCCAACGCTTCACCAGGGGTGTGATCAAGTTGCTGCGCAAAAGCAAGGACGGTGGGGATTCGATAGATAACTTCAGGCCTTTGACGATGTTAAATACAGAGTTGAAGATTTTAGCCAAGATCTTAGCCAGCCGTTTGCAGGCTGTCCTCTCTAGTCTGATTGGCCCCGAGCAGACTTGTGCTGTGAAGGGTAGGACTATTCAGGACAACCTTCATTTGGTACGCTTGATCATTGAGAAAGTCGACACGGAAGCCGCGCTGATCAATTTAGATCAGTCCAAGGCGTTCGATAGGGTTGACCATCGTTTTCTCGAGTCTGTCCTTTCCGCTGCCGGTTTCGGGCCCAATTTTCGCTCCTGGATCCGACTTCTGTACGCGTCCCCCGGTGCGCTGGTGGAAGTGAATGGAGTACGATCGGAACCTTTTCTATTGACTCGCTCTATTCGTCAAGGTTGTCCGCTCTCGCCTTTGCTCTACGTTCTTGCGTTGGAGCCTTTCCTTCGCAAGTTAAAGGCGAATCCGGTCCTTCGCGGGATTACATTACCTGGTGCTACCACCTCGGCCAGGTATTCTGCCTATGCTGACGACGTTTCGGCTCTTGTGTCGAGCAGAGCCGAGATTGACGAAGTCAGCAAGGAAATCAGAGGGTATGAGACGGTGACAGGGGCCAAGATCAACCGCGATAAGTCTGTTGGCTTGCGGTTGGGCGCGTGGAAGGGAGTTTCTCTTCCCGGGCCTTTCCACTGGACGGACGGGCCGGTCAAGATTCTCGGCGTCTGGTTCGGTCCTGATCTCCAGTTGGAAATGAATTGGTCGGAGGTACAAGAGAAGGCAGAGGCTGCAGTTCGTCTGTGGTCTCTGAGGATGCTTTCCTTAAAGGGAGGGCGGAAGTATGTGTTTCACACATCTACCCGATTCTCCTTTACCGACTCTCTGTGCTTCCACTCCCGTGTGCCATATTAATGACATTAGTCAGGGTCTTGTACTCTTTCCTCTGGGGAGAAGGCAAGGCTCCCAAGGTGTGTCGCGAGATCTGTAGCCTCCATCCTTCTGAGGGCGGTCTGGGAATGCCAAGCGTTGAGATTCGTCGGGACAAGCTTCGCATTGCCTTCCTAGACCGAATGCCTGCAAGTGGATGAGAATGGTGAATTCTGAGAAGATGCTCCGCAAAAGCTTCCCATCCCCAAGAAGGTGTGTATTCGTGCAGGAAGAGGCCGGCCGTTTACCTCGAGGCGAATGCTCCTTCTATCGCAATGCCGGCGAGCACTCAGTTTTCTTACGGGCGAGACAGATGGCCTCTCTGGCGTCCGTAGGCGTTGTCCCTTCGGGCATTATATCGGGCATGGTGAGGGGGGGGCCGTCTGGGACGTGATCTGATTGACGAGCCGGTTTGACGAAGCAGGAGGCGCGCTCCATATGGCCTTGGGCGCCCGGGCTGAAATGCCTCACAAACAACGAGGCATCCCTCACCTGGCTGGTGATACGAAAGGCTGTCTGGGTCGGCAAGAAGCTAAAGCAGCGGGTTTGGTTGTTTCGCCAAACTGCGTTCGCTGCGGTGGTTCGGTGGTCGAGACTTTGTCTCACGCCTTCTTTCATTGCAGTGTCGTAGTACCGTTGTGTAAGTGGTTTGAAGACTTCATGGTTCGCATGCTGCGTGGAAAGTTCTTGTCCTGAAGTCGCTTCTGTTTGTAGCAATGTGGTGCCGTCGTTGACTAGGGCTTATTATTAGCGCGTGTTCGTATGCTTACTGGGTGTTATGCGAGTCGTGATTTGGACGACGCGACAGAAGGAATTCTATGGGACAGAAGTTTTCCTTCCAATCGATTTTGTTTTTTAAGCATCAGCTTAAAGTCAAAATTAGGACGGAAAGGCGACGACTCCCTCCATCAGAATTTGGCAAAAGGTGGGTAAATCTTGCGCGAATCTGTCGAGTGAAAGGAGCTGATTTGGAGTGGCATTTGATGACGGTTAGGCATCAGGATATTGGGGATCCTGGACTAAACATTTTCTAACCCTCCCGAAAGTAGGATAGTTTAGTTAATTTGTCTTTTTATGTTTTAATGATGGTTAAACTTAGCTAGGGGGCGCATGGGCATTGGCCCCACTTTTTATTTTTTTTTTTGTGCTCCTCTCTTTGGTTTAATTCCCCAGCCCTTCCCCACTTTTTAGGTGATTAGAGATAACAGTTCCCTGGTAGAGGCGGGGCATCTTCGTTTCGAGTGCTTATTTTCGTATTTGTTATTGTGTTTGTGTGTGTGCGTGGTTGCGTGTATGACTGTTTGAGATCTGCCAGCCCCGCTAAAATTTCGCCCAGCTAACTGATGTTTCTGTCACGGATAGAGATTGTGGGGGGTTTAATACTAACATCAATTTTGTTTAGCTTGTATATATTTTCATTCGTTGTATAAAAATCATTGGGGTTTGCAATTTTAAGTGTTATTTCCCCCACCCCCACAGACAAATTGTACATATGGGTTTAGTTAGACTTTCATAGAGTGTATTGAGGCATTGTGGTGCTCGTAGCAAGAATGGTACGTAAGATTGTGATGTTTTGGTGCAAGGGATATTATACTGTCTGCTTGGGTCAGTGAGTGAGTCTAGCCACAATGTAAGACAGACGAAGACCAGCCTTCCCCATCCCCACAATTTTGGCCTTGTGCCGCATTTTTTGTAAATTTTTACAAAAATAAATACTGCTGTGTAGTTGTTGTTGGACGTGGTTTTTGTCATTTTACGACTGCTCTGACCTCTGCTTTGTTTCAGCTTGGACTTTTTGTTGAAAACATTTTTTATTTGGACTGAATTTTGTACACAAGAGACCTTTCTCTTTTTGTACCGATAAGTTTATTTTATTTTATTTTTTGTTTTCTTGCTTTGTTGTTTTATTTTTATTTTGTTCTAGCTTTTGTATTTTATTTTCGTATTATTTTGGCGGCCATATTTGTTTTTATGTCGGCTGTTTTTTGCTTTCAGTTTTCATTTTTCATTTGGTCTTCTTTAAGTGCCAGATTTATTTTTATTTAAAAAAAAAAAAAAAAAAAAAAAAATTTGTTAATAGTATCTTTTATTTTATTTGTTGACCAGAAACTGATCATTTAACTGTTTGTTTTCCTCCTTTTGGTCTTTCAGCCTCCCGTTTGGTGAAGGTAGCCTTTAGCAACTCTTTTGCGTGTCCTATTTTTGTTACATATTTTAAATTTTGTATTTTATTGTAATAAGTTTATTGGTTGTTTGTTAAACCTCTCAAGAGGTTAATTTCTGTTTTTAAAAAAAGGATATTGTTATTATATTTGGGGCTGCCAAAGGCTAGTCTGTTTGCTTTCATTTGTTTGCCTTTGTCTGCATTGTTATTTGTCTGCAAGGTTAATTTGTATAACCCCCCCCCCCCCATTCCACCCCCTTCCCCCTCCCCATTCCCCTATTTAGTTACGGAGGAGAAAAAATATAATTGTTTCCTGGTGATTTGGAATTGAAAATGGCTGACTCAGGTCGGTCGTTTAAAAAGAAACTGAATTTTGAGCCGCCTTTAAGGGCCCGCCGGATAAAGATGAGGAAGCTTATCCCCTCTTCCGAAAAATGTGACCAAGAATATGGTGGCCGAGAAAGGCCAGAAGACTTCAAGTACCGAAAAGAATAAGAATGACAATACCAAGGATGCTGAGGCCGGGGAATCGCCCTGTTGTTGGAAGTCCCCACCGAGTTGCATTATAAACATTGCGGAGTTTCTGGAGAGGGCTAAAGGTTTCGACTACTCCTTTTTGAAAGATGACGGACTTTTGGAAAACCCCCAGAATTACAAAAGTTTGAAAAAAAGAATGGTGTCGGTCTTCGTGGTGGACAAGCGTACGCGCAAAATTTGTCGTTCCACGAAAGACACAGTGATTCGAACACTGGTGTCCCTAGGGGTTAAGCCCCAAAGAGTTATAAGAGGACCGGGTTTTCTCACGTGGACGTACTGCTACCCTCACCTGAAGATTGCTTGGAAGTAGTGAGCAAGGAATTGATCACTAACGACCTAATAATCAGGACAATATATGAAGGCCGAAGGAGGACCACGGTAGCAGTATATGAGTTCCTCCTCAGGTTGCCGGTGAACATCTGGCGTCCTATTTAAAGAAATATGGCCAAATATTGGCAGCCTCATCCGACAACCTGAACGGGGATGGATGTTTGATATATTGATGGATCAAGATGTTTTCGAGTCCGTCCCCAACTGCTTGGACTATTGCGGCCGGAAAATGCCGGTCGTAGTGACCGGGCGAAAACCATCTTGTTGGAAGTGTGGGCAGATTGGTCACCTGTCCTCCTTCTGTCCAGAGAAGAAGGCCTCTGGTGCTCCGGCCGCTGGCGACCAAAATACCCCTAAGCCTGAAAATTGTAGTTCCGCAACGCTCAACGGGCCTAGTAGCGGCACGGTCCGGGGACTTAAAACCCCGGATGGTCTCGGCCCCATCCTCTCAAACTTGAAGCCTGCCACTGGTGTGGTTAAGGACAAAGACGACGGAGAATGGCGTGTCGTTACTAGAGGCAAAGGGAAGAGCCGAGCAGCGGACCTCAGTCCCCTGAGGCCACTAGGGATGACACCAACAGTCCCACTCCCTCTGTCAGCAGTAAGGGCGATGTCCCGGCAGTTCACCAAGATGCTCCGTTAACGGAAATTCAAAAACAGGCGGAGCCCAGCTGGGATAAAATCAAAAACTGAGAGAGCTCAAAGGCTCTAGAGTCAAGTAAGACCAAGAAATCATCAGCAGCGTCAGTGTCTGCCCCTACTTCTCCTCCACAAAAAAGAATTATGGCACTCTCCCATGACAAAATCCTTGACCCACACCCCTTCCAAAATGACCATATTTAAAAAACCATCACCAATCCCTTCAGCTCCCTTCTCCTGTCCCTTCTCCAGTCCCTTCTCATGGTTTATCTCAGCCAGTTCTACCCTTTCTTCCCCCAAGTGTATCTGCTACCCCCACGCCAACACCGACTCCTTCTCAATCCCCGCTTAAAGATTCATTCAAGAGGCAAAGAAGCCCGGACACAATAAGCGGCAAAGAAAAAAAAAAAAAGAAAAAAAAGCCTCCTTTTAATGTGGGCAGGATGTTTGCCGTGTCTCAGAGGACACTGCCCAAAAGTCTATTAATCAATGTAAAGGTTTAAAACATTGTGGAAATGTAAATGCATCAAAAAAACAAAGATGTTGAAGATCCACTTAACTTTCCAGAGGCCAAAAGACTTTTGACAGTGGTGAGATCTGGTGCGGGTCGAGCCAGGTATGGAGTATGCTTGGAGAGGCCAATGACTCCATCCCGATGAGCTCCCCAATTGTGTACTTCTACAAACGATGACCAGAGGAATTTGATCAGTTTTGTTCTGGGAGGACCCCTATTTGTTCAATTCCTTCCCTTTACAGAGCTTTAAAATTAACATTCCCCCTGGATATTGGTGGCCTGTCCAATGATGGCACTATCAAGACTGAGATGGGCCAAGGCTCAATGGGACGGGCCGTCGGTATCCTGTCCCCTGAGATGTTTGGTACAGTGCCTCAACCCTAATCGGACTGATAATGGCTCTCTGGTTAGCTAGTAGAGTAAATGGCCGGGGCCTGAGATCAGAGTCACGCAGGGCGTGTCTCAGCCGTGATCTTCAGCGCGCCTCGGTGTGAATGTATGTTGTATACAGGAGACCCGGTTTTCAACTCGCGATCATGAGGATATACTGTCTAGGAGGTTCGCCCTTATCTCATGTTTTGATGGACGCTCGAGAGAGGTGTTTCCTGGCTAGTGAGCAAGTCCTTGAATGCGGCGTGTACCCATGTCTTCGCAGATCCGGCAGGCAGACTTTGTGTGCTGGATGTTACTATAAAGGATAAGTCTCTTCGTCTCATTGGGGTTTATGCGCCCAATGTCCATGCGGAGCGTCCTGCTTTGTTTCGGCAGATCGAGCGTTTTTGACGACATCTCGTCGGTAGTTTTTAGCGGGCGATTGGAATGCTGTCCTTTTGACCCCGATATAGATCGCATAGGGGAAAGATCGGGTACTAACAACCCGGATAAAAAGAGCTGACTTTATCGACAGGTTCGATCTTGTCGATAAGTACCGGAATGAACACCCCCGGGATATAGTATGGACTTGGACTATTAGGGGCAGCTCGGCTACGGTGGTGCGTGCTAGCTTCGTCGACCGAGTCTTAGTGAGGAGAGTCGATGTAGGGCTCTTAGGTTGTCCTCGTTTTCATTCGATAGTTTACTCGGATCATAGGCTCGTCCGGGTTCGCGTAAACTTAGATAAAGGCCTAGGATTAAATTGGCTGGTTACTTTGAAATCTTGAACTGTTCATTGTTTGAAGAGCAAGATTTCCAGGACCAGTTGAAACTAACGATAAAGTGGGAATTGACGGGGCTGTGGTTGGGAATAAGTGGTGGGGATCCTTGAAATCCAATATTAGATCGTTTGCTGCTGAATATAGCCGTCGACTCAACCTATAAAGATTAGCAGCACAAACGGCAGTAGAAGCCAAAGTTGATCAGACTGTCTATCAAATCCCGTGTTAGTGGGGACGTAGCCTTAGCTAGGGCGGAGCAGACCTCCTTGCTTATCAAGAAGGACCAAGCTCTGGTAGTTAGGGCTAGGTTGAAAATCTCCTGAGGCAACAGACATGGCCGCAGAATTGCGTGCAGAGGAATTGAGAAATGCTAGCAAAGGCATATCGCAGCGTCACATTGCCGGATGGAACCGTGACTACAAACGCGGGCATAGTTGAGGCTTTTCGTGACTATTTTCAGGATCTGTTTTTCAGAGGCCCGGTCTGAGCACTGCTCCAGTTCCCAGTGCCAATGGCCGACTTCCCCCGCCTCGAGGCGGCTGAAGCGGCTGGAGTGCGAGGTCCCGTTACAGGGCTTCAGAGATTTGGGAGGCGCTCAAGCTGGTTGGCCGGGACAAGTCTCGGGATTGGATGGTCTTCATACGAACTGTACTTGAGGCAGTCGCCCGTTCTTGTTCCCTTGCTGGCACTGATTTTTCAACAGCTGGATGAGGCAGGGGTCTATACCCCAACACTTCACCAGGGAGTGTGATCAAGTTGCTGCGCAAAAGCAAGGACGGTGGGGATTCGATAGATAACTTCAGGCCTTTGACGATGTTAAATGCAGAGTTGAAGATTTTAGCCAAGATCTTAGCCAGCCATTTGCAGGCTGTCCTCTCTAGTCTGATTGGCCCCGAGCAGACTTGTGCTGTGAAGGGTAGGACTATTCAGAGGACCAGCCTTCATTTGGTACGATCTTTGAGAAAGTCGACACAGGAAGCCGCGCTGATCAATTTAGATCAGTCCAAGGCGTTCGATAGGGTTGACCATCGTTTTCTCGAGTCTGTCGCTTTCCGCTGCCGGTTTCGGGCCCAATTTTCGCTCCTGGATCCGACTTCAGCACGCGTCCCCGGTGCGCTGGTGGAAGTGAATGGAGTACGAATCGGAACGCCTTTTTCAATGACTCGCTCTGTTCGTCAAGGTTGTCCGCTCTCGCCTTTGCTCTACGTTCTTGCGTTGGAGCCTTTCCTTCGCAAGTTAAAGGCGAATCCGGTCCTTCGCGGGATTACATTACCTGGTGCTACCACCTCGGCCAGGTATTCTGCCTATGCTGACGACGTTTCGGCTCTTGTCCGAGCAGAGCCGAGATTGACGAAGTCAGCAAGGAAATCAGAGGAGTGAGACGGTGACAGGGGCCAAGATCAACCGCGATAAGTCTATTTGGCTTGCGGTTGGGCGCGTGGAAAGGAGTTTCTCTTCCCAGGCGCTTTGCATAGTTGGACCCGGGCCGGTCAAGATTCTCGGCGTCTGGTTCGGTCCTGATCTCCAGTTGGAAATGATTGATCCGGAGGTACAAGAGAAGGCAGAGGCTGCAGTTCGTCTGTGGTCTCTGAGGGAAGCTCCTTAAAGGGAGGGCGGAAGTATGTGTTTCACACATCTACCCGATTCTCCTTTACCGACTCTCTGTGCTTCCGCTCCCGTGTGCCATATTAATGACATTAGTCAAGGTCTTGTATAACTGCCTCTGGGGAGAAGGAAGCCAAGGCTCCTAAAGGTGTGTCGCGAGATCTGTAGCCTCCATCCTTCTGAGGGCGGTCTGGGAATGCCAAGCGTTGAGATTCGTCAACATACGCTTCGCATTGCCTTCCTAGACCGAATGTGTTCGCAAGTGGATGAGAATGGTGAATTCTGGAAGGAAGATGCCCTGCCGCTTCCCATCCTAAGAAGTGTGCATTCGTGCGAGGAAGAGGCCGGCCGTTTACCTCAGGCGAATGCTCCTTCTATCGTGAATGCCGGCGAGCACTCAGTTTTCTCTTACGGGCGACAGATGGCCTCTCTGGCGTCAAGGCGTTGTCCCTTCGGGCATTATATCGGGTGCTAGTGAGGGCGTTCGGGATGATCTGATTGACGAGAGGCTCGGTTTGACGAAGCAGGAGGCGCGCTCCATATGGCCTTGGGCGCGGGTTGAAGCCTCCCTGACAACAGAACATCCCTCACCTGGCTGGTGATACGAAGAACATGGGTCGGCAAGAAGCTTAAAGCAGCGGGTTTGGTTGTTTCGCCAAACTGCGTTCGCTGCGGTGGGTCGGTGGTCGAGACTTTGTCTCACGCCTTCTTTCATTGCAGTGTCGTAGTACCGTTGTGTAAGTGGCTTGAAGACTTCATGGTTCGCATGCTGCGTGGAAAGTTCTTTGTCCTGGAAGTCGCTTCTGTTTGTAGCATTGCCGTCGTTGACTAAGGGCTGAGCATTATGTGTTCGTATGCTTACTGGGTGTTATGCGAGTCGTGATTTGGACGACGCGACCAGGAAAGGAATTCTATGGGGACGAGAAGTTTTCCTCTTCCCAACTGATTTTGTTTTTTAAGCATCAGCTTAAAGTCAAAATTAGGACGGAAAGGCGACGACTCCTCCATCAGAATTTGGCAAAAGGTGGGTAAATCTTGCGCGAATCTGTCGAGTGAAAGGAGCTGATTTGGGTGGCATTTTGATGACGGTTAGGCATCAGGATATTGGGGATCCTGGACTAAACATTTTCAACCCCTCCCGAAGAGAGGATAGTTTTAGTTAATTTGTCTTTTTATGTTTTAATGATGGTTAAACTTAGCTAGGGTATGCATGGGCGTGGCCCCACTTTTTTATTTTTTTTTTGTGCCCTCTCTTTGGTTTAATTCCCCAGCCCTTCCCCACTTTTTAGGTGATTAGAGATAACAGTTTCCTGGTAGAGGCGGGGCATCTTTCGTTTCGAGTGTGTTTATTTTCGTATTTGTTATTGTGTTTGTGTGTGTGCGTGGTTGTGTGTATGACTGTTTGAGATCTGCCAGCCCCGCTAAAATTTCGCCCAGCTAACTGATGTTTCTGTCACGGATAGAGATTGTGGGGGGTTTAATACTAACATCAATTTTGTTTTAGTTTTTGTATATATATTTTCATTCGTTTGTATAAAAATCATTGGGGTTTGCAATTTTAAGTGTTATTTCCCCCACCCCCCCGCAGACAAATTGTACATATGGGTTTAGTTAGACTTTCATAGAGTGTATTGAGGCATTGTGGTGCTCGTAGCAAGAATGGTACGTAAGATTGTGATGTTTGGGGTGCAAGGGATATTATGTAACCTTGCTTGGGTCAGTAGGTGAGTCTAGCTAAGTTAATGTAAGACAGATGAAGACCAGCCTTCCCCATCCCCACAATTTTTGGCCTTGTGCCGCATTTTTGTAAATTTTTACAAAAAATAAATAATTGCTGTGTAGTTGTTGTTGGACGTGGTTTTTGTCATTTTACGATTGCTCTGACCTCTGCTTTGTTTCAGCTTGGACTTTTTGTTGAAAACATTTTTTATTTGGACTGAATTTTGTACACAAGAGACCTTTCTTTGTACCATTAAGTTTTATTTTTATTTTTATTTTTCGTTTTCTTTCTTTGTTGTTTTATTTTTTATTTTTGTTCTAGCTTTTTTTGTATTTTATTTTCGTATTTTTTGGCGGCCATATTTGTTTTTGTTTAGGTCGGCCGTTTTCTTCTTTCTCTTTTCATTTTCATTTGGTCTTAAGTGCCAGATTTATTTTTTATTTAAAAAAAAAAAAAAAAAAAAAAAAAAAAAAAAAAAATTGTTAATAGTATCTTTTATTTTATTTGTTGACCAAACTGATCCTTTTAACTGTTTGTTTTCCTCCTTTTGCCTTTTCCAGCCCCTCCCCGTTTGCGAAGGTAGCCTTTAGGCAACTCTTTGCGTGTCCTATTTCTGTTACATATTTTAAATTCTTTTTTGTATTTTATTGTAATAAGTTTATTGGTTGTTTATTTAAACCTCTCCAAGAAGTTAATTTCCTTTTTAAAAAAAAAAGGATATTGTTATTATATTTTGGCCGCTAAAGGCCAATCTGTTTGCTTTGATTTGTTTGCCGTTTGTCTTTATTGTCTGCAAGGTTAGTTGTATAAACCCCCCTCCAATTTCCCCCCTTTTTTCCCCCTCCCCATTCCCCTGTTGGTGCCACGGAGGAAAAAAAAATATACTTTCTGGTAGTTAGGAATTGAAAAATGGCCGACTCAAGTCGGTCGATCAAAAAGAAACTGAATTTTGACCCGCCCTTTAAGGGCCCGCCGGATAAAGATGGGAAGCTTATCCCCCTCTTCGAAAATGTGACCAAGAATATGGTGGCGAGAAAGGCCAGAAGACTTCAAGTACCCGAAAGAATAAGAATGACAATACGAAGGATGCAGGGCCGGGGAATCGCTGTTGTTGGAAGTCCCCACCGAGTTGCATTATAAACATTGCGGAGTTTCTGGAGAGGGCTAAAGGGTTTCGATCATCTTTTGAAAGATGACGGACTTTTGGAAAGCCCCCAGGAATTACAAAGTTTGAAAAAGGAATGGTGTCCGGTCTTCGTGGTGGACAAGCGTACGCGCAAAAATTTGTCGCTCACGAAAGACACAGTAGATTCGGAAACACTGGTGTCCCTAGGGGGTTAAGCCCCAAGAGTTATAAGAGGACCGGGTTTTCTCACGTGGGACGTACTGCACCCTCACCTGGTGCTTGGAAGTAGTGACAGGTGATCACTAACGACCTAATAATCGGAACAATATATGAAGGCCGAAGGAGGACCACGGTAGCGAGTATGAGGTTCCTCCTCAGGTTGCCGGTGAACATCTGGCGTCCCTGTTGCAGAAATATGGCCAAATATTGGCAGCACTCATCCGACAACCTGAACGGGGGATGGATGTTTGATATATTGATGGATCAAGATGCGCTGAGGTCCGTCCCCAACTGCTTGGACTATTGCGGCCGGAAAATGCCGGTCGTAGTGACCGGGCGAAAACCATCTTGCTGGAGAAGTGTGGGCAGATTGATCACCTGTCCTCCTTCTGTCCAGAGAAGGCCTCTGGTGCTCCGGCCGCTGGCGACCAAAACCACCCCTAAGCCTGAAAATTGTAGTTCCGCAACGCCTGTAACGGGCCCTGGTAACCGGCACGGTCCGGGGACTTAAAAACCCCCGGGTGGGGTCTCGAGCCCCCATCCTCTCTCAAATTCTGAAGCCTGCCACACTGAACGCAGTTGGGACAAAGACGACGAGAGGCGGCGTGTCGTTACTAGAGCAAAGGGAAAGAGCCGAGCAGCGGGACCTCAGTCCCTGAGGCCACTAGGGATGACACCAACAGTCCCACTCCCTCTATCAGCAGTAAGGGCGATGTCCCGGCAGTTCACCAAGATGCTCCGTTAACGGAAATTCAAAAACAGGCGGAGCCCAGCTGGAAAGATTAAAAAACTGAGAGAGCTCAAAAAGGCTCTAAGGAATCTAAAGTAAGACCAAGAAATCATCAGCGTCAGTGTCTGCCCCTACGCTTCTCCTCCACAAAAAAAGAATTATGGCACCTCCTCCCATGACAAAATCCTTGACCCACACACCCCTTTAAATGACCATATTTAAAAAACCATCACCAATTCCTTCAGCCCCTTCTCCTGTCCCTTCTCCAGTCCCTTCTCAT
Organism: Ascarosepion bandense; assembly: GCA_037127315.1. NCBI lineage: Eukaryota > Metazoa > Mollusca > Cephalopoda > Sepiida > Sepiidae > Ascarosepion > Ascarosepion bandense. The sequence continues at coordinate 16,937 of JBBBDQ010007170.1, read as the reverse complement.
GGTTTATCCCCAGCTAGTTCTACCCTTTCTTCCCCAAGTGTATCCTCTGCTACCCCCACCAACACCGACTCCTTCTCAATCCGCTTAAAGATTCATTTAGAGAATAGAAAATACGGACACAATAAGCGGCAAAAGAAAAAAAAAAAAAAGAAAAAAAACACCTCCTCCTTTTAATGTGGGGCCAGGATGTTTGCCGTGTCTCGGAGGACACTACTTTGAGAGCTATTAATCAGTAAAAGGTCAAAACATTGTGGAAATGTAAATGCATCAAAAACAAAGGATATTTGAAAGAATCACTTAACTTTCAGAGGCCAAAAGGAGAAGCTTTTGACAGTGGTGAGATCTGGTGCAGGGTCGAGCCATGTATGGAGTATGCTTGGAGAGGCAGCTGTCCATCCGATGAGCCCTCCAATTGTGTACTTCACAAACGATGACCAGGAATTTGGATCGAGTTTTGTTCTGGGAGGACCCCTATTTTTGTTCACCCTTCCCTTTGCAGAGCTTTAAAATTAACATTCCCCCTGGATATTGGTGGCCTGTCAATGATGGCACTATCCAAGCTGAGATGGGCCAAAGGCTCAATGGGAAGGGCCGTCGGTATCCTGTCCCCTGAGATGTTTGGTACAGTGCCTCAACCCTAATCGGACTGATAATGGCTCTCTGGTTAGCTAGCATAGGCCGGCCGGGGCCTGAGATCAGAGTCACGCAGGGCGTGTCTCAGCCGTGATCTTCAGCGCCTCGGTGTGAATGTATGTTGTATACAGGAGACCTCGGTTTTCAACTCGCGATCATGAGGATATACTGTCTAGGAGGTTCGCCCTCTATTCAGCATGTTTTGATGGACGCTCGAGAGGTGTTTCCTGGCTAGTGAGCAAGTCCTTGAATGCGGCGTGTACCCATGTTCGCAGATCCGGCAGGCAGACTTTGTGTGCTGGATGTTACTATAAAGGATAAGTCTCTTCGTCTCATTGGGTTTATGCGCCCAATGTCCATGCGGAGCGTCCTGCTTTGTTTCGGCAGATCGAGCCGTTTTTGACGACATCTCGTCGGGTAGTTTTATATGATTGGAATGCTGGTCTTGACCCTGATATAGATCGCATAGGGGAAAGATCGGGTACTAACAACCTGATAAAAGATTTCGACTTTATCGACAGGTTCGATCTTGTCGATAAGTACCGAAATGAACACCCCTGGATATAGTATGGACTTGGACTAATAGGGGCAGCTCGGCTACGGTGGTGCGTGCTAGCTTCGTCGACCGAGTCTTAGTGAGGAGAGTCGATGTAGGCTCTTAGGTTGTCCAAGTTTTCATTCGATAGTTTACTCGGATCATAGGCTCGTCCGGGTTCGCGTAAACTTAGATAAGCCTAGGATTAAATTGGCTGGTTACTGAAATTGAACTGTTCATTGTTTGAAGAGCAAGATTTCCAGACCAGTTGAAACTAACGATAAAGCGGGAATTGACGGGGGCTGTGGTTGGGAATAAGTGGTGGGGATCCTTGAAATCCAATAGTTAGATCGTTTGCTGCTGAATATAGCCGTCGACTCAATCTAGAAAGATTAGCAGCACAAACGGCAGTAGAAGCTAAAGTTGATCGGGCTATCAAATCCCGTGTTAGTGGGGGACGTAGCCTTAGCTAGGGCGGAGCAGGCCTCCTTGCTTATCAAGAAGGACCAAGCTCTGGTAGTTAGGCTAATCAGGGTTGTTGAGAATGTCTCCGAGGCAACGAACATGGCCGCAGAATTGCGTGCAGAGGAATTGAGAAATGCTAGTAAAGGGCATATCGTGCCGGGCCAAGATTGCCGGATGGGGAGAACCGTGACTACAAACGCGGGCATAGTTGAGGCTTTTCGTGACTATTTTCAGGATCTGTTTACCAGGGAGCCCGGTCTGAGCACTGCTCAGTTCGATGTGCCTACTTGGCTGACTTCCCCGCCTCGAGGCGGCTGAAGCGGCTGGGTGCGAGGGTCCCGTTACAGAGGCTGAGATTTGGGAGGCGCTCAAGTTGGTTGGCCGGGACAAGTCTCCGGGATTGGATGGTCTTCCTTACGAACTGTACTTGGAGGCAGTCGCCCGTTCTTGTTCCCTTGCTGGCACTGATTTTCAACAACTGGATGAGGCAGGGGTCTATACTCCCAACGCTTCACCAGGGGTGTGACTGGTTGCTGCGCAAAAAAAGCAAGGACGGTGGGGATTCGATAGATAACTTCAGGCCTTGACGATGTTAAATACAGAGTTGAAGATTTTAGCTAAGATCTTAGCCAGCCGTTTGCAGGCTGTCCTCTCTAGTCTGATTGGCCCCGAGCAGGACTTTAAAGGTGAAGGGTAGGACTATTCAGACAACCTTCATTTGGTACGCTTGATCTTTGAGAAAGTCGACACGGAAGCCGCGCTGACTACCTAGATCAGTCCAAGGCGTTCGATAGGGTTGACCATCGTTTTCTCGAGTCTGTCCTTTCCGCTGCCGGTTTCTGGCCCAATTTTCGCTCCTGGATCCACCTCTGTACGCGTCCCCCGGTGCGCTGGTGGAAGGAATGGAGTACGATCGGAACCTTTTCTATTGACTCGCTCCTATTCGTCAAGGTTGTCCGCCTGCCTTTGCTCTACGTTCTTGCGTTGGAGCCTTTCCTTCGCAAGTTAAAAGGCGAATCCGGTCCTTCGCGGGATTACATTACCTGGTGCCACCACCTCGGCTATATTCTGCCTATGCTGACGACGTTTCGGCTCTTGTGTCGAGCAGAGCCGAGATTGACGAAGTCAGCAAGGAAATCAGAGGGTATGAGACGGTGACAGGCCAAGATCAACCGCGATAAGTCTGTTGGCTTGCGGTTGGGCGCGTGGAAGGGAGTTTCTCTTTTCCCGGGCCTTTCCACTGGACGGACGGGCCGGTCAAGATTCTCGGCGTCTATCTGGTCCTGATCTCCAGTTGGAAATGAATTGGTCGGAGGTACAAGAGAAGGCAGAGGCTGCAGTTCGTCTGTGGTCTCTGGAGGAAGCTTTCCCTAAAGGGGAGGGCGGAAGTATGTTTCACACATCTACCCGATTCTCCTTTACCGACTCTCTGTGCTTCCACTCCCGTGTGCCATATTAATGACATTAGTCAGGGTCTTGTACTCCTTCCCTCTGGGGAGAAGGCAAGGCTCCTAAGGTGTGTCGCGAGATCTGTAGCCTCCATCCTTCTGAGGGCGGTCTGGGAATGCCAAGCGTTGAGATTCGTCAACATACGCTTCGCATTGCCTCTAGACCGAATGTTCGCAAGTGGATGAGAATGGTGAATTCTGGAAGGAAGATGCCCGGCAAAAGCTTCCCATCCCTAAGAAGTGTGCATTCGTGCGAGGAAGAGGCCGGCCGTTTACCTCGAGGCGAATGCTCCTTCTATCGTGAATGCCGGCGAGCACTCAGTTTTCTCTTACGGGCGACAGATGGCCTCTCTGGCGTCCAGGCGTTGTCCCTTCGGGCATTATATCGGGTGCTAGTGAGGGGGCCGTTCTGATGATTCGATTGACGAGCTCGGTTTGACGAAGCAGGAGGCGCGCTCCATATGGCCTTGGGCGCCCAAGTTGAAATGCCTCACAAACAACGAGGCATCCCTCACCTGGCTGGTGATACGAAAGGCTGTCTGGGTCGGCAAGAAGCTTAAAGCAGCGGGTTTGGGTTGTTTCGCCAAACTGCGTTCGCTGCGGTGGGTCGGTGGTCAAGACTTGTCTCACGCCTTCTTCATTGCAGTGTCGTAGTACCGTTGTGTAAGTGGCTTGAAGACTTCATGGTTCGCATGCTGCGTGGAAAGTTCGTCCTGGAAGTCGCTTCTGTTTGTAGCAATGTGGTGCCGTCGTTGACTAGGGCTGAGCATTATGTGTTCGTATGCTTACTGGGTGTTATGCGAGTCGATTTGGACGACGCGACAGAAGGAATTCTATGGGACGAGAAGTTTTCCTCTTCCCAACTGATTTTGTTTTTTAAGCATCAGCTTAAAGTCAAAATTAGACGGAAAGGCTAGACGACTCCCTCCATCAGAATTTGGCAAAAGTGTGGGTAAATCTTGCGCGTGAATCTGTCGAGTGAAAGGAGCTGATTTGAGTGGCATTTTGATGACGGTTAGGCATCAGGATATTGTGGATCCTGGACTAAACATTTTCAACCCCTCCCGAAAGTAGGGATAGTTTAGCTAATTTGTCTTTTTATGTTTTAATGATGGTTAAACTTAGCTAGGGTATGCATGGGCATTGGCCCCACTTTTTATTTTTTTTGTGCCCTCTCTTTTGGTTTAATTCCCCAGCCCTTCCCCACTTTTTAGGTGATTAGAGATAACAGTTCCCTGGTAGAGGCGGGCATCTTTCGTTTCGAGTGTGTTTATTTTCGTATTTGTTATTGTGTTTGTGTGTGTGCGTGGTTGTGTGTATGACTGTTTGAGATCTGCCAGCCCTGCTAAAATTTCGCCCAGCTAACTGATGTTTCTGTCACGGATAGAGATTGTGGGGGGTTTAATACTAACATCAATTTTGTTTAGTTTTTGTATATATTTTCATTCGTTGTATAAAATTCCATTGGGGTTTGCAATTTTTAAGTGTTATTTCCCCCACCCCCCACAGACAAATTGTACATATGGGTTTAGTTAGACTCTCATAGAGTGTATTGAGGCATTGTGGTGCTCGTAGAAAGAATGGTAAATGTGTAAGATTGTGATGTTTTGGTGCAAGGGATATTATACTGTCTGCTTGGGTCAGTGAGTGAGTCTAGCTAAGTTAATGGGGACAGATGAAGACTAGCCTTCCCCATCCCCACAATTTTGGCCTTGTGCCGCATTTGTAAATTTTTACAAAAATAAATAATTGCTGTGTAGTTGTTGTTCGACGTGGTTTTTGTCATTTTACGACTGCTCTGACCTCTGCTTTGTTTCAGCTTGGACTTTTTGTTGAAAACATTTTTTATTTGGACTGAATTTTGTACACAAGAGACCTTTCTTTGTACCGATAAGTTTATTTTTATTTTATTTTTTGTTTTCTTGCTTTGTTGTTTTATTTTTATTTTGTTCTAGCTTTTTGTATTTTATTTTCGTATTATTTTATGGCCATATTTGTTTTTGTTTAGTCGGCCGTTTTCTTTTATTTTCTGGTTTTCATTTTTCATTTGGTCTTCTTAAGTGCCAGATTTATTTTTATTTAAAAAAAAAAAAAAAAAAAAAAAAAAAATTTGTTAATAGTATCTTTATTTTATTTGTTGACCAGAAACTGATCATTTAACTGTTTGTTTTCCTCCCCTTTTGCCTTTTCAGCCCCTCCCCGGTTTGCGAAGGTAGCCTTTAGGCAACTCTTTGGCAAGTCCTATTTCTGTTACATATTTTAAATTCTTTTGTATTTTATTGTAATAAGTTTATTGGTTGTTTGTTAAACCTTCCTCAAGAGGTTAATTTCCTTTTAAAAAAAGGATATTGTTATTATATTTTGGCCGCTAGCACAATCTGTTTGCTTTGATTTGTTTGCCGTTTGTCTTTATTGTCTGCAAGGTTAATTTGTATAACCCCCCTCCATTCCCCCCCCTTTTTCCCCCCTCCCCATTCCCCTATTTAGTTACGGAGGAAAAAAAATATACTTTCCTGGTAGTTAGGAATTGAAAAATGGCCGACTCAAGTCGGTCGATCAAAAAGAAACTGAATTTTGACCTGCCCTTTAAGGGCCCGCCGGATAAAGATGAGGAAGCTTATCCCCCTCTTCCGAAAAATGTGACCAAGAATATGGTGGCCGAGAAAGGCCAGAAGACTTCAAGTACCGAAAAGAATAAGAATGACAATACGAAGGATGCTGAGGCCGGGGAATCGCCCTGTTGTTGGAAGTCCCCACCGAGTTGCATTATAAACATTGCGGAGTTTCTGGAGAGGGCTAAAGGTTTCGATCATCTTTGGAAGATGACGGACTTTTGGAAAACCCTGTGGAATTACAAAAGTTTGAAAAAAGAATGGTGTCGGTCTTCGTGGTGGACAAGCGTACGCGCAAAATTTGTCGCTCCACGAAAGACACAGTGATTCGAACACTGGTGTCCCTAGGGTTAAGCCCCAAAGAGTTATAAGAGGACCGGGTTTTCTCACGTGGGACGTACTGCTACCCCTCACCCGAAGATTGCTTGGAAGTAGTGAGCAAGGAATTGATCACTAACGACCTAATAATCAGGACAATATATGAAGGCCGAAGGAGGACCACGGTAGCAGTATATGAGGTTCCTCCTCAGGTTGCCGGTGAACATCTGGCGTCCTATTTAAAGAAATATGGCCAAATATTGGCAGCCTCATCCGACAACCTGAACGGGGGATGGATGTTTGATATATTGATGGATCAAGATGCCTCTTCGAGTCCGTCCCTCAACTGCTTGGACTATTGCGGGGTCGGAAAATGCCGGTCGTAGTGACCGGGGCGAAACCATCTTGCTGGAAGTGTGGGCAGATTGGTCACCTGTCCTCCTTCTGTCCAGAGAAGAAGGCCTCTGGAAGCCCGGCCGCTGGCGACCAAAATACCCCTAAGCCTGAAAATTGTAGTTCCGCAACGCCTGTAACGGGCCTAGTAGCGGCACGGTCCGGGACTTAAAAACCCCGGGTGGGTCTCGGCCCCCAGCCTCTCAAATTCTGAAGCCTGCCACTGGTGTGGTTAAGGACAAAGACGACGGAGAATGGCGTGTCGTTACTAGAGGCAAAGGGAAGAGCGAGCAGCGGGACCTCAGTCCCCTGAGGCCACTAGGGATGACACCAACAGTCCCACTCCCTCTATCAGCAGTAAGGGCGATGTCCCGGCAGTTCACCAAGATGCTCCGTTAACGCAACCGCACAGGCGGAGCCCAGCTGGGAAAGATTAAAAAAACTGAGAGAGCTCAAAAAGGCTCTCTAGAGTCAAGTAAGACCAAGAAATCATCAGCAGCGTCAGTGTCTGCCCCTACTTCTCCTCCACAAAAAAGAATTATGGCACCTCCTCCCATGACAAAATCCTTGACCCACACCCCTTCCAAAATGACCATATTTAAAAACCATCACCAGTCCCTTCAGCCCTTCTCCTGTCCCTTCTCCAGTCCCTTCTCATGGTTTATCCCCAGCTAGTTCTACCCTTTCTTCCCCAAGTGTATCTGCTACCCCCACGCCAACACCGACTCCTTCTCAATCCCCGCTTAAAGATTCATTTAAGAGGCAAAGAAGCCCGGACACAATAAGCGGCAAAGAAAAAAAAAAAGAAAAAAAGCCTCCTTTAATGTGGGGCAGGATGTCGGCCGTGTCTCGAGGACACTGCCCAAAAGGCTATTAATCAATGTAAAAAGGTCAAACATTGTGGAAATGTAAATGCATCAAAAACAAAGATGTTGAAGATCCACTTAACTTTCCAGAGGCCAAAAGACTTTTGACAGTGGTGAGATCTGCGTGGGGTCGAGCCATGTATGGAGTATGCTTGGAGAGGCCAATGACTCCATCCTGATGAGCCCTCCAATTGTGTACTTCACAAACGATGACCAGAGGAATTTGGATCAGCTTTGTTCTGAGGACCTCAGTTTGTCTGGCCCTTCCCTTTACAGAGCTTTAAAATTAACATTCCCCCTGGATATTGTGGCCTGTCCAATGATGGCACTATCAAGACTGAGATGGGCCAAGGCTCAATGGGACGGGCCGTCGGTATCCTGTCCCCCGGAGATGTTTGGTACAGTGCCTCAACCCTAATCGGACTGGATAATGGCTCTCTGGTTAGCTAGCATAAATGGCCGGGGCCTGAGATCGGTGAGAGCTCACGCAGGGCGTGTCTCAGCCGTGATCTTCAGCGCCTCGGTGTGAATGTATGTTGTATACAGGAGACCCGGTTTTCATCCGTGATCATGAGGATATACTGGTTTGTGAGGGGTTCGCCCTCTATTCAGCATGTTTTGATGGACGCTCGAGAGGTGTTTCCTGGCTAGTGAGCAGGTCCTTGAATGCGGCGTGTACCCATGTCTTCGCAGATCCGGCAGGCAGACTTTGTGTGCTGGATGTTACTATAAAGGATAAGTCTCTTCGTCTCATTGGGGTTTATGCGCCCAATGTCCATGCGGAGCGTCCTGCTTTGTTTCGCAGATCGAGCCGTTTTTGACGACATCTCGTCGGGTAGTTTTAGCGGGCGATTGGAATGCCGTCCTTGACCCCGATAGATCGCATAGGGGAAAGATCGGGTACTAACAACCCGGATGTAAAAGCATTTCGGGACTTTATCGACAGGTTCGATCTTGTCGATAAGTACTGAAATGAACACCCCCGGGATATAGTATGGACTTGGACTAATAGGGGCAGCTCGGCTACGGTGGTGCGTGCTAGCTTCGTCGACCGAGTCTTAGTGAGGAGAGTCGATGTAGGGCTCTTAGGTTGTCCAAGTTTTCTATTCGATAGTTTACTCGGATCATAGGCTCGTCCGGGTTCGCGTAAACTTAGATAAGCCTAGGATTAAATTGGCTGGTTACTGGAAATTGAACTGTTCATTGTTTGAAGAGCAAGATTTCCAGGACCAGTTGAAACTAACGATAAAGCGGGAATTGACGGGGGCTGTGGTTGGGAATAAGTGGTGGGGATCCTTGAAATCCAATATTAGATCGTTTGCTGCTGATTATAGCCGTCGACTCAATCTAGAAAGATTAGCAGCACAAACGGCAGTAGAAGCCAAAGTTGATCGGGCTATCAAATCCCGTGTTAGGATGGCCTTAGCTAGGGCGGAGCAGGCCTCCTTGCTTATCAAGAAGGACCAAGCTCTTGTAGTTAGGGCTAGGTTAAAGAGAATGTCTCCGAGGCAACGAACATGGCCGCAGAATTGCGTGCAGAGGAATTGAGAAATGCTAGCAAAAGGCATATCGCAAGCGTCACATTGCCGGATGGGAGAACCGTGACTACAAACGCGGGCATAGTTGAGGCTTTTCGTGACTATTTTCAGGATCTGTTCACCAGGGAGCCCGGTCTGAGCACTGCTCAGTTCGATGCCTATTTGGCCGACTTCCCTCGCCTCGAGGCGGCTGAAGCGGCTGGGTGCGAGGGTCCCGTTACAGAGGCTGAGATTTGGGAGGCGCTGCTGGTTGGCCGGGACAAGTCTCCGGGATTGGATGGTCTTCCTTACGAACTGTACTTGGAGGGTGAGTCGCCCGTTCTTGTTCCTGCTGGCACCCGATTTTCAACAACTGGATGAGGCAGGGGTCTATACCCCAACGCTTCACCAGGGGTGTGACTGGGTTTGCCGCGCAAAAGCAAGGACGGTGGGGATTCGATAGATAACTTCAGGCCTTTGACGATGTTAAATACAGAGTTGAAGATTTTAGCCAAGATCTTAGCCAGCCGTTTGCAGGCTGTCCTCTCTAGTCTGATTGGCCCCGAGCAGACTTGTGCTGTGAAGGGTAGGACTATTCAGGACAACCTTCATTTGGTACGCTTGATCATAGAGAAAGTCGACACGGGAAGCCGCGCCGATCAATTTAGATCAGTCCAAGGCGTTCGATAGGGTTGACCATCGTTTTCTCGAGTCTGTCCTTTCCATGCCGGTTTCGGGGCCCAATTTTCGCTCCTGGATCCGACTTCTGTACGCGTCCCCCGGTGCGCTGGTGGAAGTGAATGGAGTACGATCGAACCTTTTCATTGACTCGCTCTATTCGTCAAGGTTGTCCGCTCTCGCCTTTGCTCTACGTTCTTGCGTTGGAGCCTTCTTCTCGCAAGTTAAAGGCGAATCCGGTCCTTCGCGGGATTACATTACCTGGTGCTACCACCTCGGCCAGGTATTCTGCCTATGCTGACGACGTTTCGGCTCTGTGTCGAGCAGAGCCGGAGATTGACGTAGTCAGTAAAGGAAATCAGAGGGTATGAGACGGTGACAGGGCCAAGATCAACCGCGATAAGTCTGTTGGCTTGCGGTTGGGCGCAAGGAGTTTCTTCCCGGGCCTTTCCACTGGACGGACGGGCCGGTCAAGATTCTCGGCGTCTGGTTCGGTCCTGATCTCCAGTTGGAAATGAATTGGTCGGAGGTACAAGAAGGCAGAGGCTGCAGTTCGTCTGTGGTCTCTGAGGAAGCTTTCCTTAAAGGGGAGGGCGGAAGTATGTGTTTCACACATCTACCTGATTCTCCTTTACCGACTCTCTGTGCTTCCACTCCCGTGTGCCATATTAATGTGACATTAGTCAGGGTCTTGTACTTCCTTCCTCTGGGAGAAGGCAAGGCTCCTAAGGTGTGTCGCGAGATCTGTAGCCTCCATCCTTCTGAGGGCGGTCTGGGAATGCCAAGCGTTGAGATTCGTCAACATACGCTTCGCATTGCCTTCCCTAGACCGAATGTGTTCGCAAGTGGATGAGAATGGTGAATTCTGGAAGGAAGATGCCCGTAAAGCTTCCCATCCCTAAGAAGTGTGCATTCGTGCGAGGAAGAGGCCGGCCGTTTACCTCGAGGCGAATGCTCCTTCTATCGTGAATGCCGGCGAGCACTCAGTTTTCTCTTACGGGCGACAGATGGCCTCTGGCGTCCAGGCGTTGTCCCTTCGGGCATTATATCGGGTGCTAGTGAGGGGGCCGTTCGGGATGATCTGATTGACGAGCTCGGTTTGACGAAGCAGGAGGCGCGCTCCATATGGCCTTGGGCGCCCGGGGTTGAAATGCCTCACAAACAACGAGGCATTCCTCACCTGGCTGGTGATACGAAAGGCTGTCTGGGTCGGCAAGAAGCTTAAAGCAGCGGGTTTGGTTGTTTCGCCAAACTGCGTTCGCTGCGGTGGGTCGGTGGTCGAGACTTTGTCTCACGCCTTCATTGCAGTGTCGTAGTACCGTTGTGTATAAGTGGCTTCTGAAGACTTCATGGTTCGCATGCTGCGTGGAAAGTTCTTTGTCCTGGAAGTCGCTTCTTGTTTGTAGCAATGTGGTGCTGTCGTTGACTAGGGCTGAGCATTATGTGTTCGTATGCTTACCGGGTGTTATGCGAGTCGTGATTTGGACGACGCGACAGAAGGAATTCTATGGGGACGAGAAGTTTTCCTTTCCCAACTGATTTTGTTTTTTAAGCATCAGCTTAAAGTCAAAATCAGGACGGAAAGGTTAATGACTCCCTCCATCAGAATTTGGCAAAAGGTGGGTAAATCTTGCGCGAATCTGTCGGGAGGGAAAGGAGCTGATTTGGAGTGGCATTTTGATGCCGGTTAGTGCATCAGGATATTGGGGTTCCTGGACTAAACATTTTCAACCCCTCCCGAAAGTAGGATAGTTTAGTTAATTTGTCTTTTTATGTTTTAATGATGGTTAAACTTAGCTAGGGTATGCATGGGCATTGGCCCCACTTTTTATTTTTTTTTGTGCCCTCTCTTTTTTGGTTTAATTCCCCAGCCCTTCCCCACTTTTTAGGTGATTAGAGATAACAGTTCCTGGTAGAGGCGGGGCATCTTCGTTTCGAGTGTGTTTATTTTCGTATTTGTTATTGTGTTTGTGTGTGTGCGTGGTTGTGTGTATGACTGTTTGAGATCTGCCAGCCCCGCTAAAATTTCGCCCAGCTAACTGATGTTTCTGTCACGGATAGAGATTGTGGGGGGTTTAATACTAACATCAATTTTGTTTAGTTTTTTTGTATATATTTTCATTCGTTGTATAAAAATCATTGGGGTTTGCAATTTTAAGTGTTATTTCCCCACCCCCCCACAGACAAATTGTACATACGGGTTTAGTTAGACTTTCATGGAGTGTATTGAGGCATTGTGGTGCTCGTAGTAAGAATGGTACGTAAGATTGTGATGTTTTGGTGCAAGGGATATTATACTGTCTGCTTGGGTCAGTGAGTGAGTCTAGCTAAGTTAATGTAAGACAGATGAAGACCAGCCGATTCTTCATCCCCAATTTTGGCCTTGTGCCGCATTTTTTGTAAATTTTACAAAAATAAATAATTGCTGTGTAGTTATTGTTCGACGTGGTTTTTGTCATTTTACGACTGCTCTGACCTCTGCTTTGTTTCAGCTTGGACTTTTTGTTGAAAACATTTTTTTATTTGGACTGAATTTTGTACACAAGAGACCTTTCTTTGTACCGATAAGTTTATTTTTATTTTATTTTTTGTTTTCTTGCTTTGTTGTTTTATTTTTTATTTTGTTCTAGCTTTGTATTTTATTTTCGTATTATTTTGGCGGCCATATTTGTTTTTGTTTAGGGTCGGCCGTTTTCTTTTATTTTCTGTTTTCATTTTCATTTGGTCTTCTTAAGTGCCAGATTTATTTTTATTTAAAAAAAAAAAAAAAAAAAAAAAAAAAAAAAAATTTGTTAATAGTATCTTTTATTTTATTTGTTGACCAGAAACTGATCATTTAACTGTTTGTTTTCCTCTTTGTCTTTTTCAGCCCCTCCCCTGTTTATGAAGGTAGCCTTTAGGCAACTCTTTGCGTGTCCTATTTCTGTTACATATTTTAAATTCTTTTGTATTTTATTGTAATAAGTTTATTGGTTGTTTGTTAAACCTCTCAAGAGGTTAATTTCCTTTTTTAAAAAAAAGGATATTGTTATTATATTTTGGCCGCTAAAGGCCAATCTGTTTGCTTTGATTTGTTTGCCGTTTGTCTTTATTGTCTGTAAGGTTAATTTTGTATAAACCCCCTCCATTCCTCCCCTTTTTCCCCCTCCCCATTCCCCTATTTAGTTACGGAGGAAAAAAATATACTTTCCTGGTAGTTAGGAATTGAAAAAATGGCCGACTCAAGTCGGTCGATCAAAAGAAACTGGAATTTTGACCTGCCCTTTAAGGGCCTCGTCGGATAAAGATGAGGAAGCTTATCCCCCTCTTCCGAAAATGTGACCAAGAATATGGTGGCCGAGAAAGGCCAGAAGACTTCAAGTACCGAAAAGAATAAGAATGACAATACGAAGGATGCTGAGGCTGGGAAAGCCCTGTTGTTGGAAGTCCCCACCGAGTTGCATTATAAACATTGCGGAGTTTCTGGAGAGGGCTAAAGGTTTCGATCATCTTTTGAAAGATGACGGACTTTTTGGAAAACCCCAGAATTACAAAAGTTTGAAAAAAAAAGAATGGTGTCGGTCTTCGTGGTGGACAAGCGTACGCGCAAAATTTGTCGCTCCACGAAAGACACAGTGATTCGAACACTGGTGTCCCTAGGGGTTAAGCCCCAAAGAGTTATAAGAGGACCGGGGTTTTCTCACGGGGACGTACTGCTACCCTCACCTGAAGATTGCTTGGAAGTAGTGAGCAAGGAATTGATCACTAACGACCTAATAATCAGACAATATATGAAGGCCGAAGGAGGACCACGGTAGCAGTATATGAGGTTCCTCCTCAGGTTGCCGCGAACATCTGGCGTCCTATTTAAAGAAATATGGCCAAATATTGGCAGCCTCATATCCGACAACCTGAACGGGGGATGGATGTTTGATATATTGATGGATCAAGATGCTCTTCGAGTCCGTCCCCAACTGCTTGGACTATTGCGGCCGGAAAATGCCGGTCGTAGTGACCGGGCGAAAACCATCTTGCTGGAAGTGTGGGCAGATTGGTCACCTGTCCTCCTTCTGTCCAGAGAAGAAGGCCTCTGGTGCCCGGCCGCTGGCGACCAAAAATACCCCTAAGCCTGGAAAATTGTAGTTCCGCAACGCCTGTAACGGGCCTAGTAGCGGCACGGTCCGGGGACTTAAACCCCCGGGTGGGTCTCGGCCCCCATCCTCTCAAATTCTGAAGCCTGCCACTGGTGTGGTTAAGGACAAAGACGACGGAGAATGGCGTGTCGTTACTAGAGGCAAAGGGAAGAGCCGAGCAGCGGGACCTCAGTCCCCTGAGGCCACCAGGGGATGACACCAACAGTCCCACTCCCTCTATCAGCAGTAAGGGCGATGTCCCGGCAGTTCACCAAGATGCTCCGTTAACGGAAATTCAAAAACAGGCGGAGCCCAGCTGGGAAAAGATTAAACCAGAGAGCTCAAAAAGGCTCTAGAGTCAAGTAAGACCAAGAAATCATCAGCAGCGTCAGTGTCTGCCCCTACTTCTCCTCCACAAAAAAGAATTATGGCACCTCCTCCCATGACAAAATCCTTGACCCACACCCCTTCCAAAATGACCATATTTAAAAACCATCACCAGTCCCTTCAGCCCCTTCTCCTGTCCCTTCTCCAGTCCCTTCTCATGGTTTATCCCCAGCTAGTTCTACCCTTTCTTCCCCAAGTGTATCTGCTACCCCCACGCCAACACCGACTCCTTCTCAATCCCCGCTTAAAGATTCATTTTAAGAGGCAAAGAAGCCCGGACACAATAAGCGGCAAAGAAAAAAAAAGAAAAAAAGCCTCCTTTTAATGTGGGGTAGATGTTTGCCGTGTCTCGGAGGACACTGCCCAAAAGGCTATTAATCAATGTAAAAAGGTCAAAACATTGTGGAAATGTAAATGCATCAAAAACAAAGATGTTGAAGATCCACTTAACTTTCCAGAGGCCAAAAGACTTTTGACAGTGGTGAGATCTGGTGCGGGGTCGAGCCATGTATGGAGTATGCTTGGAGAGGCCAATGACTCCATCCCGATGAGCCCTCCAATTGTGTACTTCACAAACGATGACCAGAGGAATTTGGATCAGTTTTGTTCTGGGAGGACCCTCATTTTTGTTCACCCTTCCCTTTACAGAGCTTTAAAATTAACATTCCCCCTTGATATTGGTGGCCTGTCCAATGATGGCACTATCAAGACTGAGATGGGCCAAGGCTCAATGGGACGGGCCGTCGGTATCCTGTCCCCTGAGATGTTTGGTACAGTGCCCTCAACCCTAATCGGACTGATAATGGCTCTCTGGTTAGCTAGCATAAATGGCCGGGGCCCGAGATCAGAGTCACGCAGGGCGTGTCTCAGCCGTGATCTTCAGCGCCTCGGTGTGAATGTATGTTGTATACAGGAGACCCGGTTTTCAACTCGCGATCATGAGGATATACGTCTAGAGGTTCGCCCTCTATTCAGCATGTTTTGATGGACGCTCGAGAGGTGTTTCCTGGCTAGTGAGCAGGTCCTTGAATGCGGCGTGTACCCATGTCTTCGCAGATCCGGCAGGCAGACTTGTGCTGGATGTTACTATAAAGGATAAGTCTCTTCGTCTCATTGGGGTTTATGCGCCCAATGTCCATGCGGAGCGTCCTGCTTTGTTTCGGCAGATCGAGCCGTTTTTGACGACATCTCGTCGGGTAGTTTTATGGCGATTGGAATGCTGTCCTTGACCCCGATATAGATCGCATAGGGGAAAGATCGGCACTAACAACCCGGATAAAGCATTTCGGGACTTATCGACAGGTTCGATCTTGTCGATAAGTACCGAAATGAACACCCCGGGGATAGTATGGACTTGGACTACTAGGGGCAGCTCGGCTACGGTGGTGCGTGCTAGCTCTCTGTCGACCGAGTCTTAGTGAGGAGAGTCGATGTAGGGCTCTTAGGTTGTCCAAGTTTTCATTCGATAGTTTACTCGGATCATAGGCTCGTCCGGGTTCGCGTAAACTTAGATAAGCCTAGGATTAAATTGGCTGGTTACTGGAAATTGAACTGTCTATTGTTTGAAGAGCAAAGATTTCCAGGAATTAGTTGAAACTAACGATAAAGCGGGAATTGACGGGGGCTGTGGTTGGGAATAAGTGGTGGGGATCCTTGAAATCCAATATTAGATCGTTTGCTGCTGAATATAGCCGTCGACTCAATCTAGAAAGATTAGCAGCACAAACGGCAGTAGAAGCCAAAGTTGATCGGGCTATCAAATCCCGTGTTAGTGGGGACGTAGCCTTAGTTAAGCGTGAGCAGGCCTCCTTTGCTTATCAAGAAGGACCAAGCTCTGGTAGTTAGGCTAGGTTAAAGAGAATGTCTCCTGAGGCAACGAACATGGCCGCAGAATTGCGTGCAGAGGAATTGAGAAATGCTAGCAAAAGGCATATCGCAAGCGTCACATTGCCGGATGGGAGAACCGTGACTACAAACGCGGGCATAGTTGAGGCTTTTCGTGACTATTTTCAGGATCTGTTCACCAGGGAGCCCGGTCTGAGCACTGCTCAGTTCGATGCCTATTTGGCCGACTTCCCCGCCTCGAGGCGGCTGAAGCGGCTGGGTGCGAGGGTCCCGTTACAGAGGCTGAGATTTGGGAGGCGCTCAAGCTGGTTGGCCGGGACAAGTCTCCGGGATTGATGGTCTTCCTACGAACTGTACTTGAGGCAGTCGCCTCGTTCTTGTTCCCTTGCTGGCACTGATTTTCAACAACTGGATGAGGCAGGGGTCTATACCCCAACGCTTCACCAGGGGTGTGACTGTTGCTGCGCAAAAGCAAGGACGGTGGGGATTCGATAGATAACTTCAGGCCTTTGACGATGTTAAATACAGAGTTGAAGATTTTAGCCAAGATCTTAGCCAGCCGTTTGCAGGCTGTCCTCTCTAGTCTGATTGGCCCCGAGCAGACTTGTGCTGTGAAGGGTAGGACTATTCAGGACAACCTTCATTTGGTACGCTTTGATCTTTTATAGAAAGTCGACACGGAAGCCGCGCTGATCAATTTAGATCAGTCCAAGGCGTTCGATAGGGTTGACCATCGTTTTCTCGAGTCTGTCCTTTCCGCTGCCGGTTTCGGGCCCAATTTTCGGCTCCTGGATCCGACTTCTGTACGCGCCCCGGTGCGCTGGTGGAAGTGAATGGAGTACGATCGGAACCTTTTCTATTGACTCGCTCTATTCGTCAAGGTTGTCCGCTCGCCTTGCTCTACGTTCTTGCGTTGAGCCTTCCTTCGCAGTTAAAGGCGAACCGGTCCTTCGCGGGATTACATTACCTGGTGCTACCACCTCGGCCAGGTATTCTGCCTATGCTGACGGTGACGCTTCGGCTCTCTGTGTCGAGCAGAGCCGAGATTGAGAAGTCAGCAAGGAAATCACAGAGGGTATGACGCAGACAGGGGCCAAGATCAACCGCGATAAGTCTGTTGGCTTGCAG